>JAOEGT010110829.1:0-12485 GCA_025447795.1 Speoplatyrhinus poulsoni | reverse complement strand
GGTGTGTTGGAGCAAGGCAACATATAAAACATGCAGGGCTGCGGCTCTCTAGGACCAGGGTTGCCTACCCCTGGTCTGAGAGATAGGGTGAACATTGGTAAAATGGGACAGTTTACCAATGTTCACCGTAGGGCTGGACGATATGGACCAAAAATAATATCCCGATATATTTAGGTTGAACACCGATACACGATATATATCGGTATATATCGCCCAGCCCTAGTTCACCGCATAGTTTACAAAAACAATTAGTGCAAAGAAAACGTCTGCCCCACTCAGTTCCCCAAGTCTGAGTGCACGTGCTCTGAACGTGCCACGCGACGTTTGCTCTCTGTTCAGTCCCCACAGCCATCACGTTCAACTCCAGCTCCGCCAACCCCTGGCTCAGCCTGACCTCGTCGCTGACCTGCGTCCGCTACCAGACGTTCAACCACACCGTGCAGGACAACCCGCACCGCTTCAACGCCGCCCTGTCGCTGCTGGGCAGCCAGGGCTTCACGCACGGACGCCACTATTGGGAGATTGAGGTCTACAGCAGCACGGTGTGGACGGTGGGCGTGGCCCGGGAGTCTGTGTCCCGCAAAGGCGTGATCAAAGCCCTGCCTGCCAACGGCTTCTGGACGCTCTCCCTCTCCTACGGCGTCCAGTACATGGCGGGGACCTCGCCGCCCACCTTCCTAGCCCTGGAAGAGCCGCTGGCGCGCATCGGGGTGTATCTGGACTACAAGAGGGGCCTGGTGTCCTTCTACAATGCAGAGAGCATGACCCACCTCTACACCTTCCAGGAGCTGAAGTTCAACGAAACACTCTACCCATACTTCAACCTGGGCTTCCTGGATAAGGTCCATGAGAATGAGCCTCTTAAGGTTTTCTTGCCAAAGATTTGACAGTTTGTGTTCCGAATCCTTCTGTACAGTCTCGTTAAAAAAGTAGTTGCTACTGTAGTTGTAGGGCTGCTCGATTATGAAAAAAATCATTATCATCATTATTATTAATCATTATTTTTGGTCAATATTGAAATCACGATTATTTAATATGATTAGGCTGCTCGTTGACTTTGGAAAGATTTAGCATTTACTACACCTATAAAACTGAAAGAAATGAACAGTGAAAACAATTTCAACTGTGAAACGTCCCTTAATACTTTTCACATATTTTTTTTTTTACTTTCACCCGAGGGGCTAAAGTGTGCCTGCCATTCAGAACACAAGACAAAAATTACTTGCAAATGTAATGTGCAAAATATTTGTTTTTTTTTCTCTCTTTATTATATTGTCTTTATAAATGTCAGGAGCCGAAATTGCACAGCCCTAACTTGTATGGATGAAGTCAACGAGAACGATCCTAAGGTTTTCTTTCCCAAGATTTGAACAATATTGTACTGTAGTTCTATCCGGTTGTATCACGCTAAAGAACAACTTTTAACAAGCAGGTGACGAGCCAAATAAACGCTGCATGTTGAATGTGTCTACTGTAAATACACACTGTCAATATCAACAATCATTGTATACATAAATGATTGCACACTGTACAGGCAATACAAAATAAACTGTTTATGATATGTATTATACATTTGCATCTCTTTATTTGGAATATAATGCTTTTTGTCCTCATTTATTGCGCATAAGTTGTGGTGTAATATGTGAATCTGTATTGGAGCATGATTTGATACGGTAGCCTACACTGGTTACTTAATACTGTAAACACTATTACCATTTTATTTAACTAAAATTTATTTAAAAAATATAAAAAATAAAAGTCTATTCTCAAGCAGACCTTGGGCTGAGATAGTAGTGACCAATTGGAAAAACCTGAGGCTGATTGTATTTCGGATGCATTAGTCTAGCTGAGGTTGTGTTGTTTGCATTTCTCCATCCTCTGGGGATTTTCTTGCACAATTATCTTTTAACATAAACAACTGCTACTGCTCTTCTCTAAATGCTTACATCAAAAGTGACTCTCATTCCTACGGCTTACACCCTTCCAGTTAACATTACAACTGAACACATGTACTTCATTTTAGAGAGAGTAGCCGTACTAGATTTCATGTAGGTCGTGCGGTAGTGGGTTTAGTATTGCCTCCTATTTCCTAACGTTCTGCTGCCATCTGGAGGCAGCGT
Organism: Speoplatyrhinus poulsoni; assembly: GCA_025447795.1. Lineage (NCBI taxonomy): Eukaryota > Metazoa > Chordata > Actinopteri > Percopsiformes > Amblyopsidae > Speoplatyrhinus > Speoplatyrhinus poulsoni. The sequence goes on along the minus strand of JAOEGT010110829.1, from coordinate 10,365 downwards.
CAGGAAACTGACCATAGGTAGGCCTGTGCATAAACCATAGACACACTGAATAAATAAACCCCTCTCCCTATTCAAATTTTCCAAAATTATATATTTTTTAACCTGTGTAGGGTCTAACTTTGCTGTTACTTTACACAAGTTGTGTTTAGCACCATGTAATTAATTAATTAATTAATTAATTAATTAATTGCTAATGCTAATGCAGATGTTGTGCAAATGAGATTCTCGTATAATCAACACAAGATAAGGCAAAAGTCCCCAAGTGTCTTTACTTTATTTAGGTTGATTAGAAACGGCTCGAGACACAATATATATTACATGGTCTTTGTTTATCATGCTTGGGTTTTAGTTACATACTGTATGTAAACTACTATATTAGTTAAAGGTGGAGTCAGCAATGCTGGAGAAGGATTATTGATATTTGAACTCAACATCAGATCAATGCCATAGGGATTGCCCCCACATTTTACATGCATTGCCAAGGCCAAGGGATACTGTTTGTACTTTTAAGTACTTTAGTTGTTTTCCCATTTATGCAGCCAGGGCTGTGTAGGAACCCATCTAGCAATTTATTCTAGCAGAATGGACAAAAAGAGTATCTTAAAATCGCTTAAATCAACTTTAAGTCATTTTAAGCAGTCAAGTTTAAGATGAATGTAACAAAAGTCTATAGGATTTGAATCGCTAACCCCACCTTAATGCATTCACCGGCCAATGAGGTAGCACTTTCCTCATGAATACTAACACGTTCAGCTTGCAAAAATACAAGTGACATGCACCACCAATCCACTGGTTATGTGCCACAGGAGGGGGTCAGGATGGTCTCGTCCTATGAGAGAGTGTGTATGAATCCCCTCAATGCAAAAGCATCTGTTTATAAAACAACTAGCCATTCAGCGGCTAGCTGATGTTTTTTCCAAAGATGACATCATGTCAAACACTGTGACATAATATGTCGTCATATGTTTCGATTTCCACCATTACTCTCATTTGGTGTTACTGGGGTAACACCAAAACTGATAATGTATTTTAACAATAATAATATGCGGTATCTACTGTAATTATACAGTAGATACATTACTTTCTGAATGACGAAGCAAAATAATGTTCTGATTGTAGACTAGATTACGTTGACAAAAATGCTTTTGTCATAATTTGGTGTCATTACAGTTGGTGTTTAATGACACAGGCTGACAAACAAGAAAGATTATGTTACAAGTTTGAAATCAAACATCAAACATCATCCAGCTAGCTACCAAGTCAGCAACCAGAACCCAGAACATGGGAAAAAAAAAACATTGTAATGGCCGTGAATGACCTTTGAGAAGGTCATTGAATCCACTCCAAAAAATTTAAAAATTAAAAACAAGGGGGAAAATAGATGCATTAGCCTCTAGCAAAGGCACAAAGGGTACAGTTATTATTTGAGACACTAACTCCAATTTAGGGAATGTGTTTGGATATTAATTTCAGGTTTCATGACAAGCCACTCCCCCTCATGAACTAGGCATGTCAGAGTTTTTGTGTGTGTGTGTGTGTATGTGTGTGTGTGTGGGGGGGGGGGTCACTCTGTTATGTGTAACGTGTCCTGGAACTTTGTACTTGTGTAGTGTACGTGAAAGCCTCTTTTGCTGATGCTGTCGTCCGAGTTAAATTGTATGAGGATGGCATCGCCAGCTGAATACACCTCCTCTGGTGGCTGAGAGAGAGAGATTGATTGATAGAGAGACATATAGAGAGAGAGAGAGAGAGAGAGAGAGAGAGAGAGAGAGAGAGAGAGAGAGAGAGAGAGAGAGAGAAGGAGGGAAAGGGAGATTTAGTATTAGCATAGAAGTTAAGCATTATTTAAGAACGTTTTTCACAAGAAAACAGCAGCGCTGCAAAAGAACATTGCAGGTTTTTACAGTGCGACGGTCTTCAGATGCTTGTCTTGTGTTCATTATATCACTGTTCTTTTTAACAACTTTGGTATAATTTTGTCCACCACCATTATATCTTTGCACACAAAATAGCTGTAGGCTGTTTAAAATATAAAGAGAGAGCAAATGTTACGCAAAAATCTACATGGAAGAAGATCCCCCCCCCCCCTCCCAGTGCTACGACCGCATACATGAACACTTGTGAAAACACTTTGAGTCAAATTGGATGCAATCTCAGAACATCAGAACCCATCAGCTCTGCAGGTCCAACATTTACATTTTTTGAGATATTTCCAGGGTTCTGGATGTCCCGGCCAAGACGTCCTCTTCTCTCCACCGGTCATTGTTTACAGTTCGATTTTCTACGTGAAAATGGTGAATGGAGTTGGAGTTGTGTTTGGCTAATCTTTATACATGAATATCCACATATGAATACTAATAAAAAGTGAAATTGACGTCAGAACATAGACGTTGTTGAATGTGTTCCACCTCTTTTGCTCTCCACACGGACCTGATTCGTCAATACAACTCGGACTACAAACGTACTACAAAAACGGAGAACGGGACGCATAATTATGTCGCTGCCTGCAGATCCTGTATATTCATTTGCAGAAATCTGAAGAGTTCAGATGCAAAAACCTCTGTGTCACAATATATATGATTATTGCCTAGGTTTCTATATTAGGGTTCACTAGTTTCCCTTTTACTGCAATGAAAATGTGATTTGTCACTGACTAAAAAGTTACATTTTCCAAAAATGTATATTTATTCAAATTAACTATTTACATTGTTAATTTAAAAACAAAACATGTCAGACGGCATTTGAACTCTCCACGTGTTCATGTAGGCTAAAGTGGATGTGACTTGTCTTACCCCCGACCCACAGTATCTCCCCAGCCGCGGGGCCTTGGCATCTGCCCCATCGTAAAGATCCACGAAGTCGTAGCTGCACTCGGCGTCTTCCTCCACGTCGAAGAGCTGAAAGATGAGCTCCACGCCGTAGCCCTTCTCAGCGGAGACCACCCACTGGCAGTGCAACCCTCCGGGGTATTTGTCATCGCCAAAGTGAGCGTGGGAGTACAGGTCTTTAGTCTTGACCTCCGCTTGAAGGCTCCCGCCGCACTCTGAAGAAAAAAACAAAGCAAAAAAAAAAACAACAACAAAAAAACACAAGATTGACTGATCCCAAGCACCGCCTCTTTTCGCCCTGTCCTCCAATAACAACTGAGCAAATTTGGAATCCGACAGAAACTCTGTCAACTGTCTGTTTTCCTGTTATAGCCTACTGTGCTCTTTTGTCCAGCTTAGTTACAGCAACTAAGGGTATGTATGGTAGTCAATGACGAGAATACAATTATTTTTAGATCCCGTTTGAATTGTGATACGAAGTACACATATGATGTTTGTCTCTTTAAAAGATAATTGTTCGAGTCAACAACGTGGCAGTTTGTTGTAAAACTATAAAGTAATCTTTAGTTTTGTGTGCAACTGCTCAGTGAACTACAGCTACAATAAATCATATTATTCTCATGTGCCATACATATTTATATTATATATTATATATTTATATTTATATATTATATTATATTTTATTTTATATATTTATATTTATATACAACTAAGGTCCCATAATGCGGAAGTGACTTTGGCTCTCTATGAACATTGTAGATTGGGAAATTAGCATTTTAAATACAGACAACCAAACAAATATACAAAGTTAAAGGTACATAAATAATTTATTTATAGCTGTTCAAAGTCCGTGCTGATCCATATACATATTTTTCCAATAATCTATGTGCAACAGTCAAGAAAATGACATAACAAGAAAACGACAAAATCAACAAAACAACAAAAGCAAAAAGGCTACAGTTGGCAAAGCGAGCTGCTGGCTGCTCCTACCTGAAGTGTACGAAGCCTCAAAGCCTCTCTTCTGGACGGAGTTGTCAGAAAGAAAGTGCAGGAACATCTCGTTGCCACTAGAAGTCGCTGGAGAAGGCTCCTTGGTGCCACAGAAGCGTCCCAGGCTAGGCGCTTGGCCGTTCAGTCCATCGTAGACTTCTATATGGTCATAGGCACACTCCACGTGTGGCTCCATATCAATCTCATTGAAAACCTACAAGTCGTGCAAAGAAGGTATAGTCTTCTACTTATTGGGCTGTAACTCCAAGTAAGATATATATTTTAAACTTCGAGGTCATTTAGGAGATGTGTTTTTATCTGACGTACATTTAGAACAAGGTATTACAGGTATAATCAGTCATTCTGGAGAAATCTTAAACTGATCAAAACACAAACACCTCTCCCTTCAATGCCATAGGATGCTCCCTCAGGACATTCACGTCACAAGGTCTTGGTAGAGTAAATACGGTGTAATATTCGACCTACAGTCAAGTCAAGTCAATTTATTTTTTACGCACATTTAAAAACAAAGTGCAGTACAGTGTACATAATAACAACAATAAAATACAGCATACAATAAATTCTAAACACTAAACCAACAGGCACAGATGTCCCTAACGCTACTTGAACGCCACAGAACGGAAATATGTTTTAAGACGAGACTTAAAAGTGTTGATGATAAGGGATGATCTGACAGAAATGGGCAGATTATTCCACAGCCTTGGAGCAATAACCGAGAAAGCAGGTTCACCCTTTGTTCCCTTTATACAGTGCACACATATTTAATCGAAGACGGTCGACGCACGTACGATCTTGATGCGGTGGCCCGGGGTTGTTGACAGGGACCACGTGCAGGTCTTCTTGCTGGGGTATCTGTCAGGCCAGTTGGGACTACTGATTGTGCCTGACACACCGGTCACTATATGGTCACATCCCGCTGGGAAAAAACACAACAGCATATTTGGGTTGAGTCGTTAATGCAGTGGAATCAAGATGAATACGTTTGAATGGAGCTTGTGCCTCTCAGGTGTGCATCTAGACACAATGTGGTTTTTGATTGGTGGAAAAAAAAAGTATTCTGCTGTGATATTATACATGTATACTCTAGCCTACATATGGAAATGCTCTGCTTAAAATGGGAGGGTATATACTATTTGAAATACATCATGTAAAGATAATAATAATAATTATTAATATCATTATTAGCACTTCAGCATGTAGCCATTAGCTTGATAAATGTTTAAAGTTAATGAGTATGAAACAAAAAAGAAATTAATACAAAAACAAAAAACGAATCAAAAAGAGGAATGCCTTTTAGCTATCTGTTAGTCAATGTGGTTTTTCGTTGTTCCTTTTATTCAAGCACTTTGGGTCAACATCTGTTGTCTCTACATGCGCTAAATACATCAAAGTGACTTGACGGGACTGAACACTGTCCAGTATGTGTTTTGTGAGGCCACGTAGGTTCTCGTGCGCTGGTCATAGTACTGAAATAGAGGGATGTTATCGTGACAAGATTGACGCTGCACTGCACCTTCCTTGCAGCAATGCTGGTCGTTGTGCAAGATGAAGCCACTGCGACACCGGCAGCTGTAGCTCCCAAACGTGTTCACACATTCATGCTGGCATCCGCCGTTGTCATCAGAGCACTCGTCTTTATCTGGGTGAGAAACGCAAACAGGGATGTCGCTGCCGCGTCACATGACACGGACGGGCTGGTACGGAAGTGACAGGGAGCCAACAAACAGATTGTTTTTGCATAATAAAGGTGGAGTCTGCGATGCTGGAGATAGACAAAAACACCGCTCTCTTTTTTAGTGCCATAGGGTGCTCCCTCAGAAGCTCCGCCCACCAAACTGGACACGCATCGTCAAGGCTGGGATAGTGTTGTGTGGTGCGGTCTGCACCACAGTGCACACAGTGAACAGGCAAGTGGACTGAGACATTTGCTGATTTTGACTAATCGTGTATTGGATTAGAATCGCTAACTTCACCTTTAAATGATCACTAATACATTAGAATCCCCTTGTGCTCACCAGAGAAGAACTGGGCTTTGAAGCCCTTCTTGGAGACGGTGTTGTCGGACCTGAACTCGATCTGCATGTTGTTGTTTTGGGAGGTGACGACTTTGGGTTTCTCTGCTCCGCAGAACCTTCCAACGACCCTTGAAGCTAAACCCTGACCACTGCGTATTTCCACGTGGTCGTACTTGCACACCTGAAGAGAAACACTGTGACGCTCTATGTGGTAAAAAAAACTGTGACACTTCTGTTGTATATTGTCTAGTTACTGTAATTACTGGAACTTCCAATTGAGTACTCTTATTATGAAGGAAGCCAGAAGTATATTAGTTGGTATGTACATTTCGGAGGTGTTTTTTCCTAGTTACAAGCAAATAAATAAGTGAAAGGCATATCACTAGCCTAAATCTTGTGTGGCGCTGTCTTGGGTAAAGACATACATTCACTTTATGCAATCCACGTCAGAGAAATAGAGACCTGCTGATACAGGAGTTTTAGCGGTATTGATATTTGGTTTATAAAAAGTTCAATAACATATACTGTATATCTACCAGCACATTGCTATTTTTTCAGTGTTGATCCCTTTCAAAAGAATCTCAACAATTCCTTTAGTAGAGTCCAGCGTATAGAGGAGGTTTGGCTGCGATATTGATATATCAAACATTTTGGTTGACACTGTTGTTGAGTTTCTCTTTTGAGGGATCAAAGCCATGTTGAGCCCTCAAAAGAGAAACTTCACGACTGTCAGATATGAACCTACGTCATTGCCCTCGACCTCGAACACGTCGAACAGCAGGGTGATTCGGTACTGCGCAGGGGCGACCAACTGCCACACGCAGTTCTTGTTAGGAGGGTATTCGTTCGGCCAGCCGGGCGTGGTCAGGGAGCCATTCAGATCGCTTATGTAGCCCCCACAGGCAGCTGCTATGTGGCAGATTAAAAACATTTATTAGCAAATAATCCTTTATAAATACAGTAAGGGTATATACAAATACAACTTTGTATTCTGTCTTTCTGTTCAGATTTTACATTAATGTATGTGCATATACCTTTTTCTATAATAACCATAGCACTGATCATTTTAAAGGCATGGAATCCTCTGTAAACTAAATCTTACATGCTGTAATGTGGATGTGTGCCCTCTTGTGGCTACCGACGGAATTGCAGGTTATCAAATGCATTGAATAACTGTTAGCATTTCACGACACAAACTATTTTAATTTGACTAATTCACTTTGTGCGGCTGAGAGCAGCGTGGATATCATCACACAGAACACTCACTCTCACAGCTGTGCTTGTCAGTTGCCAGCTCGTAGCCCGGGTCACAGGCACACCTGTAGCTGCCCAGTGTGTTCACACAACGGTGCTGGCAGCGCCCGTTGTCATCCCGGGAGCACTCGTCTATCTCTGCGGGGCGACCAGCAGAACAGCGCGGTCAGTGACAACTCAGCGCACGTACTGTACAGTGGTAGAGGTCACACCGGTCACCGTGGCAACACCACCTACTATGACCAGCACATGAGAACCTACAGTAGCCTCACGAAACACATACTGACTACAGTGTTCAGTCACGTCAAGTCACTTTGAGGTATTTAGCGCATGTAAAGACAACAGACGTTGACCCAAAGTGCTTGAATACAAAGAACAACAATCAAGCTAATCGCCACATGCTAAAGTGCTTTAGTAGCTGAATATATTAACTTCCAATCGAGTGTCATTTTAAAACGTTTAAAGGAGCCCTAACCTTGAAAGAAGACGGCTGCAAACCCTGGTTTGCCGACTGACCCGTCGGAGGCAAACTTGAGCCACAGCTGGTTGGAGCTGCTCTTGATGTCGCCGGGCTTGTCGTAACCACAAAAACGGCCTAGCAGGGGGCTGCTCTCGGAACCGCCGTCCCGCACCTCCACGTAGTCATACGCACAGCTGTCATGTCTCTCCACCTGCAGCGGAGGACGAGCAGGGTGGGAATGTGTTGGGTGGATGGATAGTCTGGTCTGGCGGTCTGGTGGTGGTCTTTCTAACGTTTTTCACTACTGTGATATTATGGCTTCTAAAAGCATTTCTGTAATAGGTATCATCAAGTGTTTTATGTCTCTGATATCAGCACCCTCTCAGCTACAGTTATGATCATTTCAATATGTATTTTTGAGAAACTTGCACATGATGCCCATGATGCCCGCAGACTGCCAGTGGATTTCATCTGTGTATTATTTTGCATTTAATAATAATAATAATAATAATAATAATAATAATAATAATAATAATAAATATGTAAGGACGCCTTTCAAGACACTCAAGGACATCTTACAATACAAATACAAAGAAACTTAATATAAATACATTAGACTAAAACAGGAGCATACATTACACACACAAGTTACAAATAAAAAAATTAAAAATAAAAAAAAATAACTGTGTGAAGAGTAAAGTAAAGGAGACTGGGAGACAATTTAGGCCAGATATTTTAGAGGCAGCTTTGCCATTATCTTGTGCAGCCTCTGTTATGCCAAATAATAATACAAAATATATACCCATGTAAAAAAAGAAAAAGGCTAAATCTTCAGGGCCGCGGATCTCGGGTTTAGAGGGTTAATGTAACCCTGATACCTTCAGACTAGCAGATATGCTGAGAATTTGTCATCGCCCATGGCATTATTGTATGTCATTGTACCTCAAAAGACTGGAACGAGAGGCCAACATGGAAGTCCTGTGCCACCGTGACTTTCCACGCACACACTTTGTTGGGTCGATAATCATCAGGGTAGTTGGGAGACTGGATCTGACCCCTGTCCCGTGTTATCTCCCCCCCACAGATGGCTGTAGAGGACGAACGTGCCCATCGACCATGGTTGGGTTAGACAGCATGGAACAGAATATATGATTTAGCCGCGATCTCCACTTGCATATTTACACCATGACACCTCTTAGCAGGTAAGACTTAAGCCCCAGACACAACGCGATTCGCTCGTGTACCTGATAATTGGTCGCTTGTTTACAATCCATGTTGCCTAGGTAGGTCCCTCTCTTATATCTCCCACCCAAAATGTTTCAGCCAATCTGTCAGTCAATGGTATCCTTAGCTCCCATTGGTAGTCGCCTCAATCGCGTCACCTCAAGTTGAAATTAGTATATCTCGCTACATGACTACAATAGTTATGTTGCCTGTTGTCGCTACAAGTTGCTGAATACCACTGGTGTTCCATGGTTTCTCATTGCTACGTTGCTGCTAGCCTCTTCTTCTTCTGGTGCTTAAGGCGTGAAAAATGCTTCTTAAAAATAAAGTCAGCTATTGCAAGCTAAATATAAGCTAATACACTTCAAATTCAACAAATATCTCCTCGCATTTCACTAGTTTAGCCGCCCGCGGAGGACCGCAGAGCGATACCGTTATGATTTGAGCTCGACGTTAGCAAGAATGACTTACCTTCCTTTAATGCAGCTTTACACTTCTCTACGTACCTTCATAGGCCGCTGAGAAACCTTCACCAACCCAGTTACTATTGCTCTTGAACTCAACCCAGAGATGACTGTCTGATGAGATGATGGTTTCTGGGAGCTTGTCGCCACAGAAACGTCCTGTCACAAAACACAAGAAAACAACGCTAATGCCAGTAAATAAGAAAATAAGTACATAACGCCATAACGTTAGCTTTAACACCTCTAACATTGGTCAGCGGTTATTAAGAGATAATGCAAAGGTTCTAAACATGGACATTGACAGGACATTGCACTAAATCATTTACTGATTTAGAAGTAATGTCTTTATTAATAATTTTTAACGTTGTAATATCTTAATATGTTTGATCAAATACACCCTTCCAAAAGATGCTATACAATGGTGTTCAGAGCTTGCATAAAACACTAACAGTAAAACATAATAAAAATAACTTGTACGCATGAGGGCCCTACTACATGTATGTTGTAGTCTACACTAAAATGTCTACCATTGAAAGACCTTTCAGAGGAGCTTTCCTCCAGAAACCATCTCGGACCTCCACATGGTCGTACCAGCACAAGTGACTCCTGAAGAGATCCATTGACGTGAAGTTCAGAACAATCTGTTGGAGGAGGTTCACAAGTAACAAACAACTAGTATCTAGTATAATATACAATAGTATATAATATAGTATATAGTATATAGTATATAGTATAGTATATAGTATAGTATATAATATAGTATATAGTATAGTATATAGTATAGTATAGTATATAATATAGTATAATATAGTTTACTATATAGTATAATATAATATATAGTATAGTATATAGTATAGTATATAATATAGTATATAGTATAGTATATAGTATAGTATAGTATATAGTATAGTATATAATATAGTATAATATAGTTTACTATATAGTATAATATAGTATATAGTATAGTATATAATATAGTATAATATTGAATAGTATATAATATAGTATATAGTAGAGTATATAGTATAGTATATCCATCCATCCATCCATCCATCCATCCATCTTCATCCGCTTATCCAGAGTCGGGTCGCGGGGGCAGCAGCTCCAGC
>JAOEGT010110818.1:0-27636 GCA_025447795.1 Speoplatyrhinus poulsoni | reverse complement strand
TATTTTACTTAACCACACTGTTTAGCCTATGTCTTTATTCTTATATGTATTTTCCTGGGTCGGAATCCCGGTGGTTAAAGTCCCACCAAACCCCAATACAATAATGTTTTTATTTATTTTTATTTTTTTTATTTCATGGCTTTTACCTAGTTTTTCATTGTTTCTTATTTCCTTTTGTTTAATTGCATTACTTCCCTTCATCCTTTGTTCAAATGTTTTTAACTGTAAAGCACTTTGAGTTGCACATTGTGTATGAAAGGTGCTATACAAATAAAGTTTATTATTATATTATTATAATAAAGGCTTCATAACACCATATTAACACCACATTCTATTGTTGCTTCCTCTCTCTCTGACATACAACTCACAAGTTACACAACATTAGGACAGCATTAGGACAGCATACGCCCTGTCTCAATGATAAGTGAGGGCCTGACTTAACAGTCAGGATTTTACCTTCTTGCTGATCTTCACAATGTGGTTCCACACTTTGTTGACATCTCTTGATGTCAAGGGGATTCTCTTTTTTATTTGCATCACTCTGTTGGTAGTAGATATCTTTAGAAACAGAAACCCCCCAAATTTTCCACCAGGACCACTTGCGCTACCTTTTTTGGGAAATGTGTTTAACATTGATGCCAAACAGCCTCACATTTATCTGACTAAGGTAAGCATGAAGATATTTTCTTTTCTATATTCTTTTTGGAATTTGTTACCACATAGTTAAGTTATTTGTTCTAGCTATCTGCAGAGAAGCATTTCTATATATTTATTATTTCTATATAATTTGTAGAGAAATGTATTTCTCTGACACTTATGATATTTTGTTTATCCCTGTAGTTATTTGTTTTTGTTGAAATCGTAAAAATTATCATAGGGATTTCTTGGATCGGAGTGGAAAATAATTCAAACTGCAACAGAAAAAAAAAAAAAATAAAGCAACAACCTACTAACTATGTCATCATCACATGCTATATATTAGCACCTAAACTGTTATAGAATAGGATATTTAATATAGTGATTAAACTGCTTGTGTGTGTTTATATACTCTATATGTACTGGATGTATTTGTTCTATTAATCTGCAACAAGCTATATAAAACAATACACTTCTACATACAGTATATACATACAAGTTTACATAAAACAGAATTTTTGAATTTCTAAGGAGTACACGCAACAAACAAAAAACTCTGGAAGGGACATCACATTGTTGTGGAAATATTGCTCATCAGAGTCACATGCTAGAAAACAGGGAGCTTATTCTCTGCTTCTGCAATTACAGCTAGCCGATGTTTATGGGGAAGTCTTCTGCATACGTCTGGGACGAGACAAAACAGTGTTTGTGTGTGGGTACAAGATGGTGAAGGAAGCCATAGTGATGCAGGCAGAGACTTTTGTGGACCGGCCTCATACACAAATGGTATCCAGGCATTATTCAGGAAATTCAGGTGAACCAATCAAGCTGGTATGGCTGTTGATCACACTGCACACGACACGTACAGTACAATACAGATGCACAGCACACATAAGTTACACTGCTCAGTTTGTTTATGGAATTACTCTTGTGGGTGAAACAAGTGTGACAAAAACTGCTTTGCATTCAGTGTAAGAGAACGCATTGCCCACCCAAACCTAAATGTAGAGTGGGTTGCATTCCTCTCTACCCCTCCCCCTGTATTACATTCATTTACCATATTTAAAGAGTGATATGCATGGGGAAACAGTGTGTGGTTCTTGGGGTACAGCAATTGAGGTGTTTACTGTATCTTTAGAGCCCAGATATTCCTTGAACCAACAGGAGTATTTTCATTCATCTCTTAGCGGGACTTTTCTTCAGTAATGGGAAGATTTGGAAGAAACAGCGGCGCTTTGTCTTGATGACTTTGCGTAACTTTGGGATGGGCAAGAGCTGCTTGGAGCAGAGCATCTGTGAGGAATGTCATCATCTACAGGAAGGCATGGAGAAAAAAAGAGGTGGGTGAAAGAAGTGTTGACTGTAGTATGGACAATAGACAGATAGATAGTATGAGATTAATTTGAGATGACAAAATAATTACATTTTGACATTAACAATAAAATATTTTACAACAATTGTGTTTTAATGCCCAGGTGAGCCATTTGACCCAACGCATCTTTTCAACAACGCTGTGTCCAACATTATATGTCAGCTTGTTTTCGGGAAGCGGTTTGAATACTGTGACCACAGTTTCCAGTGTTTGCTTAAGGACCTGACTGACTTGGCCTACCTGGAAGGGTCCATATGGGCTCTGGTGAGAAGCCAACACAGACACACAAATATGGGAATATCTGTTCAGAAGAGGTTAAAAAGAAAGCTAACTAAATAGTATAATTAATGATTATGCACTAATACATTTTCCCCTCTTTGTAACCACCTACAATACTGACAAGTCCATTTATTTGCCTCCACACAGCTCTATAATGCTTATCCTCTGCTGATGAAGTGCCTACCTGGACCTCACAATGACATATTTAGCAAGTTTAAGTGCTTGGAAAACTTTATCAGCAGAGAGATCGCAAGACATAAGCTGGACATAGACCCAAGCAACCCAAGGGACTATATTGACGCTTTCCTCATCGAGATTGGCAAAGTATGGAGGAAACCTGCTCAGAACATCAAGATCACATCACTGTTCAGAAATCACTGATATTCACAACGATTGAGAAGATTATTGTTTACACATTGTCAATCGTTGTTTTATTTTTATTGAACAGCACAACAGAAACCCTGAGCTAGGGTTTTATGAAGGTAACCTGGTGCTGTGTTGTTTGGATCTGTTCCTGGCGGGCAGTGAGACTCTGTCAAAGACATTGCAATGGGGCATCATATATCTAATTAAAAGCCCCCATATTCAAGGTGAGAGTTCCACGTGGACGTGCATACCACAGCTACAATCTCAAACAGTTTTAGGTTTAAAATGCAAGGAACTACTGGTACAGTATTTTAAGACAACCCCGCACTGTTAAATACAGCCTCAGAGTTCTGCTCAATATAAAACCAATCAGCAGCTGGATATGAGTAACAACATGTAGGTTATATTGTGTATATTAATGTGTATAGTATTGCCTATTGTGACTTCAGCACAAAGACAGACCAACTTCTGTTTGACCTTCTCTTTGGCAGCGAATGTTCAGGCTGAGATAGACAGAGTGATCGGACAGTCCCGCCGGCCCTGTATGGCCGACAGGCCCAACATGCCATATACTGATGCAGTTATCCACGAGATACAAAGAATGGGAAACATTGTCCCTCTCAACGTACCCAGGACCGCTGTCAAGGACACAACACTGAATGGGTACTTCATACCAAAGGTATCTCTGTGCGATAGTGTGTGCTGCATCTGCTTCAAATAAGAAAACCAGCTAATTCAGTCCATTTCACATGTGCAGGGTACTGCTTTGATAGCCAACCTGACCTCTGTCCTGTTTGACAAGAATGAGTGGGAGACACCTTACGCCTTCAACCCTGGACACTTCCTAGACTCTGATGGCAACTTTGTGAAGAGGGACGCATTCCTGCCTTTTTCAGCAGGTAACTAATTACATTGATAATTCGGTATATCACCTGATATTGTCAGGAGTTGCAAGGGGGAATATGTGTTTTTTTTGTAATTTCAGTCAAAGAGGACATTATAGAGTTAATAATGACTAACTCAGAAATGATTTTCCCCCAGGTAAGAGGGCATGCCTTGGAGAGGTCCTAGCGAGAATGGAGATCTTCTTGTTTTTGGTCAGTTCACTACAAAAGTTGACTTTCTCAGCTCTGGATGGAGTAGAGTTAAGAACGGAAGGAATTACTGGAGCTACACGGACACCACACCCATTCAAGATATATGCCCATGTTCGCTGATGGCCATGAAACATTTGCCTATGACTAAGTGCTAATACATAACGCAATAGTACAGTGGCCTTTGACTCTTACCTCAAGCAATCTAAATTAAGAGACAATGTTTTATGGGTCTAACACTTATTAACTAGAGGTAGAATTCAGTCTGTATGTGCTTATGGAACTGATAAGATATATTATAGGTGGTTCAAACAATATAAACATGTTTGACCAAATACATGTTTGTTAATATTGTAATTTGCTTGTGTTTGCCGTCCATGTGTGGTAACACCCTTTATATCATTGTGTCAGTTATGCCACTAGATAAGTCAAGATATTATAGTGGAGTTTACCTATAGACTACCTGCACAAACTGTTACTGAACATCTGGCAACTGCTTGGATCAAGCTATAAATTGGTGGGGTGGGCATGGGAGACAAACAATCTTTAAATAAATACACTTTGTATATTTTATTTATTTTTCATATTTTAAGCCATAAGGATTTAAGGTCATTTCTAAAACTAGGCTATACAATTTCCTTCCATTACAATCGGCATAGCAATTGGATGAAAGAAAAAAACAAAATTATCCACAGCATCATTATACACACTTTTACAGCTGCAACAGACAATATTTTCAGTGTTTTTGCAATATACCCCCTCCCCTAAACAGAAAGAGGTCCACTAGGACCAAAGGGACCATGCCTAATAGTTTCAGAACATAATGTACTGTATGACAGCTGAAACATTGCAGCTACATACTGTATATATTTTCAAGGGGGGCTTCTTGAGACCCAAACAAATGTGATCTTCGTGACACCATATCTGAATCAATACAGTAAGTTGGCATTCAAATCAAACATGTATATAGCTAGTACCTTCAGGATCATGTTTATAGAACATCTCAACTCGAACATAGTATAGACAACGTCAGTACCAAACCTTGGGGTCAGATTGTAGAGATTATGGAGAACCTAAACTGGTCATGGAGATCAAGAGCTGGTTTTGAAAGAAAGATTACAGTACAGTAGAGCTGTACAACTACTTCATTAATCCTGATTCTTCATATCCAAGTCAGACAAGGCAGCAGATGTCAGAACAAGCATGCTGCAGAAAATCTAATTAGTCTTGTGACAGAAGGAGGTTACTGCCGTTTTGTGTTCGGTTTATAGAATGTCAGTAGTGCTCATTGACTGCATAGAACAATTGTGCAATTGCACATTCATACAATTATTTTAGCTTGCATTAACATTTAAATACACAATTTCAAGATCTCATTTTAAACCACACTGTTGTGCATTCATAGAGGATTCCCTGATTTGTGGCTTTATGTGGCATCAATGTGTGAGTGAGAGTTACGGTTGTATTAACGTTCAGCCAATAGCAATAAAGTATTTCAGGATAGCATGCTACAGTATATCTACAGAGGTTAACCAGTATATGGATTTACCCGTTACTGTACATTGATCATGTCAGCTCATTCTTGACCACTCTCATATAGATCAAGGCTCATAGCCAATGTGTTTAAGGTCACTTGTGGGAGGGCAAGAGAGGCCAATTAGGCTTGGATGCAGTGTGAAGTCTGCTCCCTAGTGAACATCATCTCCATAGGCCTTACTTGGCGGTGGGGCTAGGGACACTGATTGAAAGTGCTCTCTGTGGGATATTAGTGACCTGACGCTGCTGGGAGAGGAAGGACGGACCGGGGTTCACCAGCGGAAGTGCCCGGGCCCCCAGGCGAGATTCAATGGCCAACTTCTGATAACTCAGACTCTGAGAATCAAGACAGGTCAGAGGTTAAGCGAAAGTTGTTGTCAGCCCACATCATGACATACAGTAGGTATTTTAACAGATTATACATTGGACATACTGTATTGATCCAAGCTTACCTTATTATACCAGGCAGTAACAATGAGCTTCTCCTCATTTTCTCTCAGCTTGGCCTGTTCACATTCTCTCTAGATGAATAAGAAATGCATGGTTAACTTCATAAAATCATGTAATAACACATTCATTATATAAAAACATTTCTACAAACAATTTGAGTGAACTTGAATTAGATTATATACTACAAATACATTTAAAGAATAAACACTTTCTATTTCCAACAAAACAACTGTACTTAGAAGTTGGAATGCAGATTTACCTCCAGACTATGGATTCGCCTGTCTCGCTCACTGAGCTGATTTTTGAGGGCCTGAATCTCAACAGTAGCTGGGTTAAGCTTGGGGTCCAAGGCTCGGATCACCTAAAATAGGACAGGATGATACTATAAAGGAATATAAACAAACTAACTAAATCTGCACTTTTAAACAATTAACAGTGACGTGCTGTGGGTGAACTGAAAAGACCGGAGACAAAAATATGTACTTCTCCCACTTGTTAAATTATTGTGACTGGGAGAAACCTGCTCTGTCATATTATAAAGAATTATTAGCAATATATTTCTCACAAAATAAAATATCTACATTTTAAATTTAAATGGGAAAACGACGAGTTAAATGTAAACAAAAGTTACCTAAAGCAAAATCTAAATATACAATACATAAAAATAAAAATGTTTTAATACTACTGAGGTGTTGACTCACATTTCGAGCCTTCTCCAGGTACATCTTGTACCTCTCCTCCATGGCCTTCATGTCATCGTCCTTCTTCTTCAGAGCAGCCATCAGCTCGTCCAACTTCAATGCTGAGAGGAACACCACACGTATTACAGCACAACAATTACGCCTGTAAAAAGGCTTTCCAATAGCTTTTCACCTATTCCCGTACATTATGATCATCATCCCTGCTTAGCCCTTAAAAATACATTGGCCTAATTAATCATTTGTGTCACAGTGGCGGTGTTCTGAGCTAATTGGCTAAAAGGGAAAACACCTGACAGGCAGCCATTTTCCATTCCATTTCCCCTCCACTTACCCATCAGTGATATGGACCAATTAGGGTGGAGTTTAAATGCCCTATAAATACTACTTACCTGCTTCAGCGGTGAAGAGTTTAAATGACACCTCAGATGTGAGGTGTCAGTCGGTACATCCCACACGACGTAACAGTTTTACTTAACTCTCGTCTTACATAACGGTGAAGTAACAGGTGTCGTGTATTAAATGGGATGTTACAAAGCATGACTGGTCGCATCTATATTTTCCCACCAAGCAACTTTAGATCAACTTCTGCATGATGAAAACTTTGCATGGAAGCAGACAAAAACACATTGAATCTCGACACTGCAGAAGAACGAACCAGCTAGCTAAAGCCTTGCTAAAACAATTAATATACTTTCTAATGTGAAAAGCATAAAATATTTCAGTGTTTAAAGTGAACCTCTTAATTACAATATTATGTTTGTGCCGATATGTAAAGTATTTATAAAATATTGCCAATTGTAGGCCTATAATTAAAGTCAGTAAACCATAATCCAGTAATTAAATGGTCGATATTCTCACCACAGTCCTATCAGAAGATTACAGTGTCTTGTACTAGGTCGCCAGGGTAACGGGACAATTTAAACATTTAGCGTTCGTTCTCACTGGACACCATAATGTGAAATGCATGTTTAATGAATGGGTTTCATTGTGAGTGAGAATGCGCCATTACAACAGATTTCTTAAGGTTAAAAAATGCTTAAATTTAGAAAATGAGGTTACAAGGTTATCCATATAAATATGTTAGCTCTAGCAGTTGCATTTGCACCATCAGACTGGTGAATATGACAGGAAACCTACAGGTGTGCGTATTGTCAGGCTGAAGGTCCTCCAGTAGCTCTTTCTTCTTCATAATTTCATCCTGGGCCTGGTTCAATTGGACCCTGAAAAACAAAAACATCTTGAACTCCCTCTGGTGGATATGACAACATATTTTCCATTACGAAGAATCCTGGCAGAAGATTTATACTTACATGTGTGCATCAAGTTTCCTCTTCAAGTTTGACTTAAAATGGAAAAAAATTCAAAATAAAAGTAAATCCTCTAACCAGGCACCATTTTAAATCAAATATATCTGCTATAGCTCCTCCAATCTACAGTATACCAGTGTGTGCCAACTCACATCGTCAGGTTTGGCTGCCTGACTTTGCAGAGCCTTCTGTAGATCTTCAACCTGCTGCTGCAGTTCACACAGCCGTGCTCGATACAGTCTGCACACACACACCCACACGCACGTGAGGGGGAACCATCAAACTATAGAACAGCAACAGTACAGTATGACTTGAGCTGGACAGCCTAGTAGTCTGAGAACTCCAATTAAATTACAGGCATGGACTACTTTGTATATTTGAACAATAACATAACAACTACTTAAAGTGTAACTGCACCCCAGCTCTGAGCCTGACCACTATTACTTTGAAACATGTGTCAAGGAGTTGAGTGAGGGTCGTAAAGTCAGCTATTGCAAGCTAATTGTAAGATAATCATTTTTATTGTCAAAGTCACCAAATATCTTCCTGCATTTCACTATTTTACCGTTCTCCGTGCGTGCTGAAACATATCATCTGGTACTTCTACACAGCCCTGGCTCCGTAAACAGGAGCATAATCACAACAAAGCCGTAGTACTACCATCTTTGCTTAACAATGCGTTTCAATTTGTGAGGCGGCGCTCCGGAGGGATAATGCTTTGATTTGAGCTCTAAGTTAGCGAACGTTCTTGAGAGGTGGTGAACAATTAGCATAATCACATCAGCAAGGCAGCTGCTGGTCGTGACCATAAAGCCTTAACAGGGGCACCTGTTGTCAGTGGCCAGCCCACTGCGTGTCCTGTGTTCCTCCTCGAGCTGGGCCTGAAGATGGCTGATCTTTTCCCTCACACAGTCCTCCTGCTGCACTCGCAGCATCTTGTTCTCATGCTGGAGCCTTATGAACCTCTCTCTGGAAACACACGCGGGGGGGGGCAATGAGCACGCAGGAAACACCAAGCACTGTCGAGTCAGAGAGGGAGGATCCGTTGTCAATTACCTGTACTCCACGGGGATGATCTCAGCTGCAAGGGTCTCATGGCTTGGGCTGGCAGCAGGAAACATCCCTGTGTGAACAGGAGTGACATCTTATTACAGAAGGTGGGGCAGGTCTAGTGGTCTGGGTGATTGAGACCACACCCCTGCTTGCTCGTTAATGCGAATTCAACTGTATTCTGTTGCTTGGAGTGACCTAATGAGCGACGGTGGAAATACACCATACCACTGTTTACGTATATGTCTAAACTCTGTCTGGCCCTGCAGGGTATAGACAGGGAAACGCACGTAACAACCCTCAGACAAGGCTACTGGCATCTAGCCCGGCTCCACCTGACTATTGCTCTCAGATCAATTCATTTAATCTGAGATTACAATCTGGAAACCCTGTTCGCATTAGCGTTCGCACAGCCACCCTGCTGGCGGACCAATCAGGGTGGGTTAGTGAGATGACGTTGAAGTCAAGCGTGTTTCCAAATGGTGGTAGAGCTAGATGATAGATGCTAGGCGATCAAAATAATTGGAGCAACGCAATTGGTTAAACACTGTCAAATAGTTTCAAAATTAACCAGAGGTCTCCGCCAAGTTGGGAGGAAACGACTGCAGACACTTCCCAATGGAGCCTGGCCAGACCATATTCACACAGGCTAACTGGCATCACGAGCTGCATAAGAACAAATGATTTGAGATGTCTGTTACCTGCTTTTCTGAGTTGGTCCTGCTGAACCTGAGTGCATCGCAGCTCCTCGTTGGTCTCTTTCAGGGAGTCTCTCTCAATGATGATCCTCTACAATAGCCAGAGAGAAAGAGAGAGTCTGACAGACAGACAGACTGAGGGCACTAAATGGCAGTTCACAGCTAGGTATAAAGGTTTGTCATCTCCTCCAGTCAAAAGACTTCGTACTTCTCTCTCTTTCATGAAGGCTTCGTGCTTCTCCTCAAACTTCTTCATCTCGAAGGCCAGGTTGTCTGCCCGCCTCGTCTCCTCTGACAGCTTCATGTGCAACTCCTGAACCTGAAGACCCCACAAAGCATATTTTACCGAAGTTCAATCTGTTCATATGTGATCATATTTTCATGTTTATTTTACATGTGTTAAGCCATGACTAAAAATGATGACTCGATATTTATTACAATCGTTTGCTTTTGCTGTGGATTTGAATCATTCCACCCTGTTTTAACACATTGGCATCAGGTGGCTGTGTGCTAACGTGCTGGTGATATACAGTATCTGTCAATGAAATACCGTAGCATTCCTTCCACACCTGCTGTGACTTTGTGCTTGTGTGTAGCCCTGCATTCCCGCGGACGACGACACGCTTGTCGATTTCGGCCGTTCCTAGTTTGTGGTGACTTACTGGTGGGATAATTTATTTCAGCGAAGCGTATTAGTTGCTATGTCGTATCGCTCAGTATATGGATAAAATACACCTCTAGTCTATTTTGCCCCACGTAGACTGGCTTGAAAGAGCTGCTTGTCGCTGTAAAATCACCCCACCTGCCATTGAAAATTAATGGCAGTCAGATGGTTGCGTTGTCTCCCTCGTTTGTCGTCCGTGTGAACGCAGGGTGTGTGTGTGTGTGTGCGCGTGCGTGTGAGACCTGTCTCTTGTACGTCTCCAGCTGAGTGCGGGCAGCGTTAGCCTTGCGTAGCTCCTCCTCCAGGCTGACAGTGTTCTGCATGTAGGTCATGTTCTTCTCTTCGAGCAGCCGAACCTGTCTCCTGAGGTCACCCAGGTCCTCCAGCTTACGCCTGTAAGTATCTACAGATGCCTCCAGCTTGACCGCGCGGTCTGAGCAGCTCCTGCACACACACACACACAGATCAGAAATACTATCCTTCCCCAGTGAAGACCACAGTGAGTACTGTAAGGTGAAACCAAAGATGTTTAGCCTGTACAGGGCAAACTGTCCATCCCCAGGACACATTATGTGTTTAGGCTTCATGGGTAAAGCTATGATCAAACATGTAATTTGTCTCACTCCAACGGGTGGGTGCAACAGCTACAACGTCTAACCAGAACACATGGAAAAAAACAGTTTGAAAGGAGCAAAAGCCACCGCAAAAAGCCACACTGTTGGATAATGTAGAGAACAGTCAACCCACTCCACTTTCTGTTTCAAGACGAAATACAGCAACATCAAGCAATATCAGGGGACCTAAGATTCTACCAGGGGTTTTGTGCTATTTTGCAGTAAATGTCATGCATTGATGAATTGGGCCAATGGGGCTCCTGTGGTGTCTTGCTATCTGAGTGGTGGCTTTGAATTTCACAGCAAATATAGCGTTTAAACAAGGTCATCGATACCATGAACTAATCAGACTTAATGGTTTAGTCATAAAGTTCAAGAGGAAATCAGCAAATATAACATAAAAAAAGGGGAATTTCCATTGTGGATGAAACCATCTTCAAAACAAAACTGCTGTTTTGGTTCAAATCTCAGAGCACCTCCCCATACAGTTCTCACTACAGCTGGCCCACCCCTACCCAGTCCAAGTACATGACTGAGCTTCAAATATAAACAGTGAGCTGGAACTGATATTTATGTCAGTGGGGACACTATATAAACAAATAGAGGGGTGAAGGTTTATGTAACATTACGTGGCAGGCGTTGGTAGAGCGTTGTACGCACACACGCGCACACGCACACCTGAGAATATCCAGCTCATCCTTCAGCACGCGAGACTCTTCGGCCAGGCCAGTGAGTTCATCGTTACGGTGCTGAACTTCGATCAGCTGCTTCTCCAACTCCTCACAGTGGATACGGTAGTCGTCCTTCGCAGCCTCCAGCCTGACAGATACACAACATTACACACTGTCCTCTACAAACATTAGGGAGGGTATGGACACACACTAGCACACACACACACGCTTACCTAAAGTTGTCCTCCTGCAGTGCTTCTACCTGTTGCTGCAGCTGGCTGTGTTTTTTCCCTGAAGGTGTGCTGGAGTCGACAAAAGAGTCCAGCTGATTGGCTCGGTCGGTTAGAACATCATTCTCAGCCAATAAGCTGTTGCGCTCGTCCTGAAGGACTGTCACCTGAGCAGACGGAGAGAAATGCAATGTAATTGTTGCTTTGAGGATGACAGCTAGTATGTTTAAATATCATTCAAATAGCAGTTTCAAAAGACAGAACCCAGACGCCACATTCACAGACCACAAGCAGCATCCTGTCATCATCATTATTATTTCAGGCTCCAAGCAAAACAAAGACACCTTAAGCAACAAGGTTGGTTAGTTCCACCTCTTCTTTTTCCTCTCCTATGTAACTATTACATACTGTATATCACTAAATACTACGGATGGCACGATCCGTTTTTCTCAGTCCCGATACCGATACAGATAATGGCACTTTGGTTATCGGCCGATACTGAGTACCGATCCGATTCCAGTGTAAGTCTCTATTTTAGAACATAGATGCATTTTAGAAACCTACTGCTGATTGTGGCCTGGGTAAGTTAGACATGGCTGATGCTTGACAGTAGACCTACGTGTTTAAATTAATTTAACTGGATCAGCCCCATGGAACTGTCCAATTGTCACCGATACCAATCCATCTATTTAAGTCAGTATCGGACCGATTTACGATCTCAGTATCGTATCGGTGCCATCCCTACTAAATACACAAGGCAACAACAAAGTGATTAAACCAGAATGGTGTCTGTGAATTACTGAAGTCGAACAAATAGTCCAGGATACGGAATAATATTAAACACAGAACATAACTCAGGTCGAAGAGAGTCCTGGTGGAGTGTCTGTTAGTTAGGTTAGAGGAAGTGAACAGGGGCCAGAGCAGCCAGGCATCGTTTAGGTTGTTTTTAGTGTTGCTGAGCAAGACAGCCACGTTGGACTTACCTCGCTTTGAGCACAGATGAGCGAGAGGGAGAACAGAACAACTCAAATCTGTCGAGAGTCCAATTGAGCACAGCGTTAGTGCCCATGTACTGCATGTAAACTAAAGTGGCCCACTAACAGCCCGGTGTGGACTCCAGCATGGGCTCGGCCCAGGACGTACAATATGCTCTCGCTGCCTCTGCCACAGCAGCTCCCCACAATAGACAGTGAATTGCACAGGCCCTGTTTAATACTGCACATTGCAGCCGGGTAATGTTGAATGTGCAACATCATTCCCATTACTCAACAAAAAGTATATTATATACATATTATATATTGCACAGCAGCTAGACATACAGTCTATTGTGCACAGGCATACTGTACACTACCACCAACCACGGCAGCTTGGCGCATGTGTGTTAGATAGCCATCTATGGTCATTAAAAGAGTAATTCAGTGTTAACAGCAGAATGTACAGTAAACCCCCTGGAGCAGCTCAAGTGAAGGGTCCCATCTGCAGAATGAAGTGTGTGTGAACTTATTTACCTGCACATCCAACTCCTGGCAGCGCTGTGCCAGCTCCTCCTTCTGTGCTACAAGCTCTGCAAGCTCCTCACGACTCTTTTTCAGCTGGGCATAAGACGTGGCATGGGCAAGGGTAAGATATTATAGACCAGACATTCTGACTACAGAACAAGATGTTCTCTAGTCAGATGATGATACAGTAGGTGATGTGGCTATGTAATAACACTGACCTGATGTTCCAGGTCACCAGGTGCCTCAGCTCCTGGGCTGATCTCCTTGCTCATGAGCTGAAGGGCAGAAGGTTGATCATATCAGTGGTTCACTACCAAACACGTTCCAAACAACCATCCATGCATGGATGTATACTTTGTATGTAGCGTACTGTTAATTTGCCTGTATATTAACAGCAGACAGTCCCAGACAAATTCCCCTCGGGGCAATACAGTCTATCTATCTTACAGACAAAAAAAACATCAGATGTGTTTATGTGTTCTTTTGTAAGAAATATATTCCATGTATATATATTTCCATGAATCTATATTAAAAGTGTTGACTTCTTGTGACAACCCTGGAGTAGAATATTACTCCATGGGAGTTCTAATATGCTACAACCTTGAAGACCACTGTTTGGCAAACATTCTGCAAACGGTTGCTTTTTGGCAACACTCGTAAATGTGCCTGTCATCACACACTCTGTAAGGTAAGTGGTAGGGCTTTCAGAAAACCCTCACACACATGGAGTATAGAGACTTTAGTGTTAAAATCACCTCCTGGATGGCTGTCATGACAACATGCTGTACAGACTCCTCCAAGGTCATGATAATCTGAATGTATTCTGGGAACAGAATAAACAAGATATTCATTAGACATGTTTGTGTAAACTCATACATTGGATATCAGAATATAAATTACCTTTCAAAATATTTCAATGTGCCCTTTGTTTCACTTACAAAAGATCAAATGTGAGACACTATCCCCACCCAATGGTTGCCTGCTTGACCTGTTCTGTCTTTTGTCAGTGTCTTGGAGGGGCAATAAAGCTCCACTGTCACATTCAAACTGCCGGCTTGCGCTTCAAAACACTCACTCTCTGCAGTGCAATGAATGTACACACGTCCATATTTGTGTTTAAACATGCAGTGGCACATGCATGGATTTGTGTTGGCACAGGTGCGTGCGTGCACTGTGGTTAAGTACCCTGTTTGCGGTCGCAGTTGACAGCACAGCCCAGTATGAGCTGCAACAGCCTGCCCAGCTCCCCAGGGTTGGTGTGCTCAGCGACCTTCACCAAGTCTGGTAACGGGAAGTGGGACATCTGCTGGCTGAGGATCTGATCAGATACAGAAAGGCACACACACACAAACACACACGTCAATAAAGGTAAAGGTGCTTTTATTGTCACATACATGTTGTGAAATTCATCCTCTGCATTTAACACATCCCTCAAGGGAGCAGTAGCGTCTGTTGGAGGAGTGTGGCGTGGTACATCATGTGTATTGGTGGATGCTCTCCATCCACTACCTACCTCATTATAATAATCTACAATCATCTGAAGGATCTTCTTCAGGTTGTTCATCTGAGGAGAATACAGGGAGATATGCCAGGCTCATGTGAGATAAGGAACAGAAGAGTGCGTATTTACAGAGAAAATACCCTCATTGAACCTACTTTAAAAAGAGTTAATTCACCACCACAACAAAAAAACATGAACATTTATCATACTGTAGGTTAGTAATAATAGCAGCAGTATCAGCACGCTACAGTAATAGGCCTACGTTGTACATCTCTGGGACAGTGCAGTTGCTTGCTGATAAAGTATTTCTAGACAAATATATTTTGCAATGTTTCTTCTCATGCGGTCTAACCATTGACATTTAAACTAGCAGACGCTTTTATCCAAAGTGACTTACAAACAGTATATTTGTCAATTGTAGAACAGATCATACACCAGGTGTCCTACGCAACCAACAGTCTGTTAGAATTCAATGTTCTCCTTCAAGCTAACCAATAGAGTCAGTGAGGTATGGTGAAAGAGAAATGGTAAAGGAAGGTGATAAGAAATATAGATATGGATCTATACCTTTAACCTCCAGTTGTCCCCAACATCTGCTTTGATTCGAATGAGCCATGCTTCGCTGAACCAAGATGGATCTCTGCATCACAATGCACAGTTTATTACCAACTGGCAAAATGGCTTGAAATAATTGTTTCATAGTGCATGTTTTAGCTATTATACAGTATTATATATCTCCTTTAAGCTAATAGCAAACGTTTCCTGACTGGACTATGTTAGGCTACAGGGCGTGATGTGGAACACTGCAAAGCTAGACTGACAACAGACAATGTTCCTGCAGTGTGTGTGCGTGCGTGCCGTCTCACATCTGATGCAGTGCCTGTGACATCGCTGCTCCGTTGGTCAGCTGCTCCAAGGTTTTGCAGGGTGATGGGGTGTTGAATGTCTGCAGCTGTAGGCCACACAGTGGTGGGGAAGGAATTTAATTCAGGTAATGTTTGCAACATGAATGTAGGCACAGCATGCAAAACGAAAAACCATATACATGTGTCACAACAATAACACTTAAACAACTATGCACAATTAAAGATAATATAATGTACATCCATTATATTAAAGTATAAGCTATTTTACTCTATTTCAATATGCCAGAGACACAAAGATAATGTATTATAATAAATATTCTAATACAAGGCTTGAATTTTAACTGGTAAGTCTGGAAGGATGCATACATTGTTGAAGAATAGGATCTGAGAAAACGTTGAGTTAAAAAGTCCTGCATCCTTATCACAGGAGACACTTTGGACCCAGTCCCAAAACAACTGCAATCAGTCTGCAATGTACTATGTATACTCTAACTTTCCTTATATCACAACAATACAACGAGAAGCTTAGAAAAATGTTAGAATTTGTATTGGAATCTAAAAGTGGTATAGTATTAGAAAATTGGTGCACCACTGCAAATACAAGCTACAGTAGTACTGCACACAATGTAAATATTGTAGGTTAGCGAATGCATCATACTCGATCGAAAAATCGAAAAGTGATAATACCCTGGTTTATTAGATTACTAGTAGGTTTAGAAATGTAATAAATTTGATTGCTGCATAATACTGCCTTATGCTTTATTAAAACGGGACTTTGCACATAACACGCATAACACACTTTACGTAACAGAAAGGCTAAATTACTATATATGTTGAAAAACGTAAGCGATTCCCAGAATACATTACCATGAATAGAAAAAAGCACTAGGATAGTCAACAGTTCTCATATTTCTTGCCGTGCGCTATTTTTTCAGGAAGTTTATTGTATTTCTACGATACGTAGCTTCCCACCAACAACAAGCAGGTGAAGAAAAGAGCGTAGTCTTGCTAGAGTAACGTATCAACTGAAACTCACCCATATTATAAGGCTTTCACACAAGGTTGTATCTTCCATTCTCCACTGTACAAATTGTTCAATTTTCATTCACCTGTCACCGCTCTTCCCTTTCCCACTACATTTGACCTCACCTGCAGGAGGTAGATTTCTAACGTATATTGCGCACCAGAAATTTATTCCTGTCCCTCCGCTGTGAAAACGACGTAGGTTCTACGCGAATAACAGCTTCTTCCCTTTATGACGTTTGCAGCTGAATAGGATTGGGGGATCTACTGGATGATGACAAAATATGAAAAAAACAGGGAGACCAATCACTTTAGAGGGCCGATGAGATTGATGGCGCTCATATTGTTAATGAACCAATCAAATACGGCGATTTATGACATTAGTCTTTAGTGTTTCTCTTCTTTGCGCCTGTTTCAGGAGATCAAAGGATATATGGTTGACTGTGATATACTAGTTAATGTTTTAAAATGTATTGTGTGCCTATTGGTAATCACTTTGTGATCCTAACATTTAGCCTAAATATAATAGCCTACTAGATAAGTGATACAGCGCATTTAAGCCCTGCCCACGTCGGTGGGGCATTCCATAGTTCTCCATTGGCTTTGTATTGCGTTAGGTTAAGCTAAAATAACGTAATTTCTGACTTGTACCAAAAAATGTAAATCTACATAAAAGCTGTTGTGTGACACGATACAATACACACAAGATCCAGAACTACGTTTGCATAACATGTCGAACCGAAAAATCAATGGCTTGAGGAGATAAAAGCAAGCGTCAGGCAACAAAGTCAAAGTCAGGCAACTACGTGAGGCATTATGGGGCAGCATTACCTTGCCAGGGAAAAATAGGTCAACCATGTGGGATCAATCGTCCTAATACTCAATATGCCTACGTGTGGTGACTGGTTGACTTAGCGTGCCAGAATTATTTAGCACGGTGAAATAACATTTGATCAGGTAAAGCATTTGGAATACCGTTTGTGTGTAACTAGCCGTAGTTGTCAATGCAATATGACGTGGTTTATGCGTATGTGTTTTTTACCTGCAGTTTGGTCTCCTTTTCTCCTTCTCTCCGGTACTTTTTTCGGGTCGACAGGTTATGAAAACGTAGTTCTCGATTTTTTTACCGTGTGGGTGGTGCATCCCGTCACAACAGCGTTTAGGAATGTTTCTGTTTTTGGCTTTAAGCTTAACGCAATGCAAACTTAATGGAGCGTTTAGAATTGTTTCTAATACATTTCCTTAACAGCAAATTAAAAATAAACTGGTCTGGATTATTCAAGTAAAATGTCCTCAGTTTTATGTAGCCTGGCAAGACTGTTAGGCTGTGGTGCATTGTGTTCATATTTGTTTTTGTCTTTCAGTCTAATACCTAGGAATGCCACATTATGCTCATTGTCACCAAAATATAGAAATTACAAGTATTGTTTCCTACAGGCACTGATAGTCAGTCTAAGTTCAAATTAAACAAAATGTATGTTACCTCAATTTTCTTATCTCTGTGACATTATTCTGACTGATAGTGTAGAACAGGCTGCTATTTTTAGATACTAGTTACCTTGAGCTCATTTTTAGCCTGCACCTGTGAGGTCAATGGGCTGTGTGTGTAAATATTTACCAGAATATTTTTAGTGTTCTAGTGTTCACAATGACCATACAGAAAAGCCAACACAGAAAGCAGATACATGTGGATTGCTACTACTTATTGACAGGAAATGACAGTATGTCTATTACAATTAGTGCAATTGTCTACTTTTAAATACGTGTTGCAATGTTTTTAGTAATTTGTTACACAGCACTTCCTTTAAGGAAGTATACTGTATACATATGTAATGGCGCAATGAGTTGCCTCTTATCAGGTTGGAAATCTTCAAATGAGGGGAATTGTATACAGTTAAATGCTTTAGTGTTAAACAGTAGCCCATGGGTTTCACAACTAGACTAATGGCTCATTGTAAAAGTTAAAAGTAACGTGTGCTAGAGCTTTCATCAGAGTGAACTCAGGGTAACTGATTGACAGCATTAACTTACTTTGTCAAAGCATTGCAGGTCATTGATATGTCTTTGGCCTTGAATAGAAAGTCACGTGATCAAAATACTGTAATTAGCACTGGACCAGCAAGGGAAGAGGAAAGGAAATACTCCTTTTCAATGTGAATGATACCTGCATGTATGCTTGTTGAATACTGCATGTTTATATGAAATTCAGTATAATACACAAATCACAATGGCCTGCTGATGTAATCACAGCGCTGTGAATCTCATCACTGCTCCCTTAAGGCAGGAAGACACAGGGGCAGGCTGCTATTGGACGTTCTAGTTAATCATTAACTGCATAGGCTGATTTCTTTTGTATGGTGATGCTGCCATGCACCACTTTGCTTCCCAGTAGTACACTGCATTCAGGCTCTGTGCTTGAATCACAAATTTAGCTTCTACATGCATCTTTGCCACATGCTACCAGCCTAGGTAAGTCTAATGTTTTAGCATTCATATGATAAAGGTCAGGTGTTGCTGGAGTTTAATATATAACTAACATAATTTGTAGTGTAATTGAAGTGTAAATTCTAGCAAGTTCTATAGTTAGTGTTTAGAGGTGATTTGAATCAATACATCTAGGAGAATGATGATTATCCATATTTAAATTATTATGACATAATTTACTCAGAGAAACAACAAATACAGACAGTATACCAATATAATCTTAGGTATTTACAATTTAAAGGTAATTAATTTGTCATAGTTTATAACATAATGCACCTAGTTACATTTGTAACCTCAAAAGAAAAAAACTTGCTCCTGTCAAACTAAGGAGTGGCATTCCGATGTGCGCATTCGTTATCTCACATGCTGTATAGCTTCAGCTGGGAAATGTCCAGGTTGTATTTATCATGTAATGGAGCCTCATTATCAGTAATAACCAATGGTCTGTCATTCTACAGACGAGACCATCTCACTGACAGCTGGTCATGGTTTTCTAGGATCCCGAGTGTGTTGGTACTGTATACACACCAAAGCAATCAGCACCAGCAAGCACAAGCTGCCACCAGGTGCGTGCGATCACATACAGGTCACAGATGCAGCTACACTGTGTTTGTAATCATTATAGGCAACGGTGTGTTGTAATTGCCTTTTTATTCGCCGTCTAATGCGAATAATCACTTGATACGATTTGGAACTCAGAGCACTCTAGTCCCGTGTGTGATTGCAGCAGGTGTCAGAATACATTGTGAGAGTCTGAAGTATTCAAACATACCTGATCTAGTAGCAATACTTATAATGTGTTTTCACCTCTTTTGTCGTCTTAGATCTCACCTATTCAAAATCACCGTTCATTCTCACGGCTGTGTCATTTCATGGGTCACAGAGAGTGGCAATGCCCAGTGTGCCTGCAGACTGCCTGCTTCCCGGTTCAGACAAACTGTGGCCATCTGTTTTGTGGTAAGAGCTAATAGCGCACGCACACATACACACAGCAGCTGAAGAGGTCATATGTTAAAAGATGTCTTGAACATTCATTAGTGCATCTGTGCTTTCGTTCCTTGGTGTTATTTTAATACTTTTGGGAATGTGTTATTTATACGATTATAATGTTGTTATTATAGATGTCAAGCTCTAGCGCTGGTGAATTTAAAGTTTTTAATAAGCAACTGTTGCAATGTTTTCTCTTTTTTTTTTCTCTTGATGTCACTTACTAATGTTTGTAATTTAGCTAGCTATATATAAGCACCTTCACATATCTGTCAGGTGACATGAAGATGTGCAAAAATCCATATATTTACACAGATATGTGTGTTGGTATGTTACCAGATCATTTTCCAAAGTTAATCTTGCTTAAGATGCACCTCAAATGCACTTTCAACCCAAACATTAGATAGTAATGTTGTCGCCAAAATTTATTGTCTGTAAATCTACAATTAATTTGACACAGACATCAGTCACAGATTAAGCAATTCCCTTGCCAATCTGTTCTTACCTTCTTTACAGTACGTATTATCTCTATACACACTATTTAACATCTCCTGCACCCAGACAGACACAATAACAAAGATTTGATAAACACATGTCAATCTGTTATCTCTAATAAAAATAATAATACTACTAATAATAAACTGTTTTATTGTTAGTTTGCTTATATAAACATTTCAACAATATTCCCTACAGTGGTTTATTAACAAAGTTTGTTTTCATGTTTCACCAACAATTATTAATGCAATAAAATAGTTTGTACATAATTCCCTTTAATTTCCTTATTAGAAAATAATTTGCAATTAAGTGATTTAATACACTTTTATCCAAAGCCACTGTTTCAATATGGAGCAGGTATGGGAGACAGGCATATTAACATTAAACCCAGGACCTTTCTGCCTGGAGTCCATTTATAGTGTTAAATTATAGATATGTTACGTTTGCACTTCATTGACCAAAGCACTGGCGTTGGAACTGGAATTGGTCCTATACTGTTCAGTTAATGTATATAAACCAAGTAAAGATATTGTATTTGTTTTTCAATTAACGATGAATCAAACAATGTGATTGTGATTTTGTGTGTGTGTGTGTGTGTGTGTGTGTGTGTGTGTGTGTGTGTGTGTGTATATATATATACACACACACACACTTTTATTTTTTTTTGCGCACTGTAGCTCCATGTCTGATTGCTTATTGGAGACATGGGTCATGGCTGGAGGCCATCAGTTGCCCCCTGTGCAGACAGAAGGTATGCATGGAAAAACAAAATAATCACTTTAAATATAAAGAAACTGAGTAATACAAATCAACACTGACTTCCAGGTCAGTACACTGTGCTGTCTTTTTGGTGACAGTCCATCAGACAGACAGTCAAAGGAGGTTCTCAGAGAAATCCAAGACTACAACAGACGCTATTGTGGAGCCCCAAGAAAGGTCAGTTATCATGTCTACAACCCTGAGACATGACCATAATACCGCCCAGCAGCACAATGCTTACATCACATTGTCCAACATTTATCCATGCTTCCTTTAGTTGTAGTTACGCTTTTCAGCCATAAGAACCCCAAAAACCTGGAAGTACTTCACAGGTCCTTAAAACAAATTATAGAATCTAAACAAGCCTATATTATGTCTGTAATATAACTATAAATAATTTACCTGTGTTTCCTAGGTAACAGACTACCTATGTGACGCACCACACATCCTACAGTGGCTGGCCCGGGGCGTGTGCACCATTGGAGGGCTGGTCTGGTTGTTTCTCTTCAGAGTCGCCCTGTGCTGCGTGGGGACCATGGTGTCATTCTCCTCCCCTGCCCTGAACGCTGTTGCGTCATCGGCTGGCCCGCTGGACGTAGACTCTTCCCTCTGTGGACTCCTGGGTGTACTGGACGATCTGGTAGTAGTTATCCTGCTCCTCATCTGCGTTATCAACATGAACCAGCAGATGGCACCAGAGAGAGGGCGCTCAGTGCAAACGGGCACACATGGAGTACTTGGGAACTCGCTGTAGAGATGCTGCTGCAAATTATTACTGTCCGTTGACTTTTTATATTTATAAAGACATTGTAAAGACATGTATTGACTTGTCTGCCTGCAGCCCTATTCTGAACATACTGACAGCACCACACCATAGGCTAGCCGTAACAATATATTAGTCAGTGACCATCAGACGCTGGGGGATGGGGCATGTCTACAAGTCATCTCTGGACTACCATTACATTTGGTGGAATGATGCATAGCATAAGATACTAGCCCGACTGTCATTGTTATATGCTGTGTTTAAATTAACTCTAAAAGAAAATGACATCCACATTATTCCTAATATATATTCTTAATTGAAAGCTAAAAATGACCATTTGAGTTATTTCAAAATGCAAAATATCACCTGCATTGCCAAATACAGAAATAATCTAAATGTATACTTTACTAAATGAGTTATGTTAACCTGCTGCAGATTATCTTGTGAATTACCGTAATGTACATTTGTGTAATATCAAGATATATTTACTAATTAATGCAGCCTTTTACACACAGACACACCTCCATATTTTAAAATTATTTATTAATTTATTCATTCAAGTTGTACTTCTAAAGCTTCAGCATTGGCTAGACAACATTCATACATCATTGTGGGCAACATTTCTCCCACAGCAAGTAATACCAACTGGCTAACACTCTTGCGTTACGCTGACCTCCAGTATGTATAATTCTGGAATGTATTTGAAGTTAAGGAACCGTTGTCTTAGACCTGTAGGCCACTACTCCTGACTGTCATTGTAAACAGACCAATGTAACAAACAAACAAACATCGTGGAGCCCAGTCAGTATCAATTGGTGCTGCTGCACCAGGCAGCTGCATTCTTAAACATGCGTAGCCATGGTGATGTGCTGAGAGACTGCCGGAGGTCTCGGGGAGCCCAAGGCCACTGCCACCCCAGGGTGCAGCGCTCTGGGTGGGGCATCATGGCTAAGTGTCGTCCATCCGGGGAGCAGAGCCCTGCCAGGCCCTGGGGAGAGCCATTAGGGTTCAGGGGGTACTCCTCCGTAGGCTGACCCCCGTCGTCTAGGTAACGGAGAGGGGCCAGCTCACTGGAGACGATCCGTCCTTGAGCCTGGGAGGAACTGAACTGTATTAGCCCTGTGGAGGAGGAGAAAGGCAGATGGAAAAATCAATAGCAAATACTGCTGACCGAGCACATTGACCTATCATGTCTGGGATGAGTCAGCAAAATGTTGAGAGTTGGGCAAGTTGCAAGTGATTTCCAGTGTGACCTTTTGAGTTTGGTTATGCTTAATCTACATTTACCGCATAAGCTCTGAGTAGACACACTACTGTTTTATCAAAGTCTAATTCTTACTAGGGTGTATCTCTCTGGAATGGAACTTGCTCTAGCTCAGTGGTTCTGTCGCAAGATGATTAGAGAGAGAAAAAAACTTTTAGATCAAAGCATTTTTTTTTTTTTTTATCTAGTTAGTTATTTTCTTTACACACACACACGCACACACAAACGGGAAGAGTGTATGAGATGAATAAAAAGCCATAGGTCTGGCCCTTACGTACCTTCTCCGTGTGCAACCCACACTCCCAGAGCTGAGCCCTCCATGCCCTTCAGCCAGATGGATGGAGAGGCTTGGATCCCCACACTGACAAAGCGAGACTCAAACCTGCCAGACTTATTATGGGTCAGCGCCACCTCTGCTTCTAGGGAGAGAGGAAAACGCACCAAACCATGATATATAATGGAAGGCTAGATGAGAAAGCGTATTACTACTGTATTCAATTACCATATAAGCTGGTACACACAGTACACTAGTTAACTGACATTCTTCCAGGGGTAAAAACAATGAAAGGAAGAAATGCCTTATAAGAGTAAAAACAAATGAAAATATGCATGTAGACAATTGGTGGACAGAAAGGTATGATAATTAGAACAGACTGTAATTACTAATTTAAGGCAGTTAAAATGTATTGTTCAACATTTAACTGAGGTTTTCTCCATCCCATGCCCTGCCTGTTTCTACTCTCACCTCCGCCATCTTCTCCCTCTCCTACCCAGCCGAGGAGGGCGAGCAGCTGGCAGCCGTTGCACACGCCCAGACTGAGAGTATTGGCGCGGCGACGGAAGCGTTCAAACTCCGCCTTGGCTCGAGGGTTGAATGCTACTGTGGCGGCCCAACCTTTGAGGAAAATGTAACTAGAAGTTACTAGAAAACTGCATGTTTTAATTCTATATATATATTTCTACACTTGTTTAGTTTGTGGTCAGCTCAAATCACCTTTAGCCGACCCCAAAACGTCTGCATAGCTGAATCCCCCAACAAACACCACCGCCTTAAACAGCTCCAGTGTAAGAGAACCAGAGCACAGATCCTGCATGGTCACATCCCACACCTAACCAAGGGAAAGGACATTAATAAAAACATGTGCATTGTAGATGTGAATCGTGTGTACATTAGTACATATGTGCACCTCAAAGCCAGCCATATACAGAGAGGCAGCCATCTCGCGATCACCATTACTGCCTTCCTCTCGAACCACGGCCACACGAGGCTGCCCTGCAGCTGGGAAGATGAAGGTATACATGACGTCAAAATACAACAATTACAGGCAGGGTCAGGCATTCTCGAGCTCAAATCAAAACAAACTCCCTCAGAAGCTCTGCCCCACACATTGAAACGCATTGCGAAGCCTATCGCATTGTAGTTGTGAGCTGTGTTCCCATTTATGGAGCCAGGGATGTGTAGAAGTACCAGTTGATTTTTCCCCACCACTCACAGAGAACAGTAAGAGTGAAATGTGAGGAGATATTAGGTGAATTTGGGATAAAGTGTATTATCTTACAATTAGCTTGCAATAGCTGTAATGACTATACCTTCAAACAATGTCAAAACATTCAAGTATTGCCATAATTAAAATTAATCTCACAGAGCTGGTGGATGCTAGGCTTTTCAGAGGGGTCAAAAGAAAGTTTAAAATAGGGCTGTGTCCGTCTGGCAAGCCCCTCCTTCTCCTGTTTAACGCAGATCTCGTTGGCCTGTAGGCACTCTAGCTGAAAGCTGGTGTCCTCCCACAATGCTCTGAGGGTAGGCAGCCGTTCTCGAAGCACTTCCTGTCCATCCACGCAGATGCGAACCTGGAATGGAAGAAGTCACAATAGAGCAGGGATGGATTAGCCTGGTGCAACCACACCAAAAACACTATGTGAATAGGGTCTAGACTCTGAAACTATTGAATAGCGTGTAACCAATCGGCATCGCTTCATCTAGCGCTATTTTGAAACGCACAATTGACTTCAACGTCATCACACTTAGCCACACTGATTGGTCCGCTATCCAGAGTGACTGTGTGAACATTAAAGCGAACAGGGTTTCCATCCAGACTAGAGTCTCGGTGAAAGTTGAGCCGAGAGGGCAATTGTCGGGTGGAGTCAGGCTAGGGAAGGACAGTGGAGAGGAGAACTGGGTTGCTGGCTGTGTGTGCAGGCCTCACCATAGCTTCTGGGTATAGGGGGTGTGTGCAGGCCTCACCATAGCTTCTGGGTATAGGGGTGTGTGCAGGCCTCACCATAGCTTCTGGGTATAGGGATGTGTGCAGGCCTCACCATAGCTTCTGGGTATAGGGGATGTGTGCAGGCCTCACCATAGCTTCTGGGTATAGCGATGTGTGCAGGCCTCACCATAGCTTCTGGGTATAGCGATGTGTGCAGGCCTCACCATAGCTTCTGGTCCAAAGCCAGAGGTTGTGCCGATACAGTGGCATGGCAGGCCTGCAGCTGTGTATCTCTGGCACACGGGGTCAGCGTCGGCCTGCGACACCTCCAGCACCAGGCCCAGCTCCTCACTGAACAGCAGCTCCATCGCTGCTCAGGCATCAGGACGGGAAGGACAAGAGGCTAGCACATTCAGTAAGGTAGGAGAAGGCTAATGATGGGGCTGTGGAGGAGGAGAGCGACATGTTCAGCACACTCACCTCCAACACCTCGTGATGACAGCTCCACAGCAATCCCACGGTTCCCTGCGAACGCCATCTCCAGCAAGCACGAAATGAGACCGCCGTCGCTGATGTCATGCCCAGCGCTCAGCAGACGATCTGACAAAAAGAAATTCAACAGCTGAATGTACCGTCTTCATTCTACATGTTCATTTATTTCTAATCACGTACGTGTATAATGTTCTATATAATAAAGCGTTGTATATTAAGAAAAAGAAACCTTTGTTCCTGATAAAGTGTATCGTCTTCCCGGTACACTCTTATCATTCATGCAAATTTGTCATTTCTGTTTATGCGAACATACCTTGGATCAGTGCCTGAGTGGTGTTGAAACAGGCAGTCAATAGCCCTGGCTGGTCCAGGTCAGGGCAAAGGTCACCCAGCTGACTGTAACACTGAGCCAGGGCGGAGCCCCCAAGACGATGCTGGCCCGGATTTACCGGCACCCACAGCAATACACCTGGGGTCAAAGACGCAGAATATGTAGCGTGTTATAACTTACTTATGAAAATCCACTTTTGGTATTGAATAATCAATCTATCCTGTACGCACAACTGTTTCATCATTAAGTTAGAATGCCATTACAATCCAGAATGTAAGTATCATGTGAACTGTGGAAACCTTTGCCTTGTGGATCCTCAAGGTCAGGGGTGACTGTCGCTGTGATGTCCGGACATACGGCGTACACCGAGACAACCAGAGCACCTGAAACAAGGACGCCATACTTAGAAACAACAACGTCAAACAACAAACACTGATTTACACGGACAGTGAGAACACCTGGGGCTTTGACCGTCTCTTTCCCCACTCTAGCGGCCATGCTCAGGGAGTCTTTGCCCCCGTCGACGGCTACTCCCAGCTGACCCATGACCTCACACATGGCCTTGCACGCATCCCACAGACTGGCTCCCTCGCCAGGGAGTTTGGCGGCCCACATCCAGTTCCCGCTGCACTTCACATCCTATAAAACACACATGGCGACGCAGCACCCAGGGTGTTCACAAGGGTGATGTCCCTGTGTCTTCGGTCAACACGCGTCCCAGAAACGGAGCCTTTGAGTGGCCGTATCGCCGCTGTACCTTCAGGGCTGTGATCTGGGCGAACACCAGATTAGTCAGTGCCTCCCCCACTGCCATGCGCGCCCCTGCTCCAGGAGAGACGAGGCCTTTGATTGGCTGCTCTCCGATGGCAGTGGCCGCTCCCTCTAGGCTGAACGGAGACAGGGCAACAACGGCTACGTCGGCCAATGGCGTGTGCAGAGGGCCGACGCATTGTTGCTGGGCAACAAGGCCAGTTACAGACCGATCCACCTGCAAGAGAAGGCAGTAAAATAAAATAAAAACATAACATTTTAAATTACACACTGTTACATAGCATATTAACAATATAAAAAATGTACAGTCAGATATAGGAGAAAAAATATGAAATGGCTAAATACTATGTAGTTAACATACTAGCAACATTAACATGAGTCATGACTTTGTCATACATCCATATTCAACTAATAAGCTCGTAATGCCATATGGGGCTGCAATGTTTAAGTTTTCTTTATGATATGCAGTACAATTATATTTATTGAACGTCAGATTATATCATCTTTCATTTTACATTGTGGTACG
>JAOEGT010110796.1:0-12487 GCA_025447795.1 Speoplatyrhinus poulsoni | reverse complement strand
TCTGTCCAGAGTCTTCCCCCACCCCTTGACCCAACTCACCACCAGATGGTGATCAGTTGACAGCTCTGCCCCTCTCTCAAAATTGACATTTTGTGTTTCGGTAAAAACAGTAGGATAAATACAGAGAAAGGTAGCGTCCATTTCATTTCCATTCATATGTTTTTTTTTTGTCCTTTTCATTTTAAATCTCAGGCACATACAGTCAATACCCCGTCATAGGGCGGGGCTACGGAATATGCAGTTACTTAAAAAGAACATTCTAATAGAAAATGGCAGTAGCTATTGTACTGTATTGTATTGTATATAACAACTAATTGTATTGAAATGAATCTAGCATATATGCTGGATTGTTAAAATGGAAAGTACATTTTGGTTTAGATCTTAAGTTTCTGTGGATGCACTAAAAATGCTTTTGATAAGTATAAATGAGATGAATCCAATCAAAACTTTAATTAATGATTAAGGGTTTTATACTGAGTCTTACACCTTTAACTGCCATTTTAGGCAGGCTATTTCTAATGGTGTGTATGCATAATACCTAAAAAGAACTAGTGTATGGCCAAAATAGCTCACTGACATCCTGCCTGTTGAGATCACATTTGCACATGGATGGACAAGTGTGTGCATGTGTGTGTGTGTACTGTAGCAGTGCATGTTTATCTGGACCTGATATAACTGCCACCCCTACTATGCCCCAATTCATCTGTATGGGTTTACTTGTAAGTTTATCAAGGCATCACGAGACAGAGTCCATGTTTGGCCAACGAGCACCGTTCATCGTTATCTTGTAATATCGTCCTCCCTGGTGTATTGCGTTCTCCTTCCCGTCATCATCACTGCCTCATCTCATCTCTGCTCGTTGGGCGGAATTGTGGGTGACACATGCTAAAAATGCTGAATCAGCGGCGACAGTGACAGCCAGGCCGGAGACTTTTGTCTCCGTGGCGACCTTCGCTGCTGCTCTTCCTGTACTTCTTTTCCTTTTGCACGAATACCCCCCTTAGGGATAATGCTTGTCTTGCACTGGCGACTGAACTTTTACATAGCCTTTCACCGAGCACATTTTATGTCCGTGACACGCATTAAACCATCCATAAACCCTGTAAATCCCGCTGTGTCATTTAAAAATGCCACTTGGTAGGCTAATTGCTGACAAGTGTGCAACACGGCGCCGTTTTTATCAGCGTTTAGGCCTGTGTTGTCGATGTAGTGTGCAGCATGCCTGTCTTGCCAGGATGCTCACATGCGCTTATTATATGCCCACTGGGCCCTTTTTAATGTGTTTTTAAATCTGTAATTTATGGACTGTAAATGGCCTATTGGTCAAGCTGTAACTAGCTGTTTCATCCATGTCTAACACAGTAGTGCTGGGAGGGCTGTAATTCCAGCACTGTTCGATATACTGTGTGTACACACACACACACACACACGCACGCAGAGTTTTGATAAGCAAGTTGGGCCGGAGAATGTTCTGCTGACTCAGCGTAATCTTTTATGCGTCCTCTTTGGTATGTTGTGTGTGCGTGCGTGCATTTCGGGTACCCACAAGTTGCAGCCGATGTGTAATTACGTCCATACCCCCCCCCATCACAATCAGGGATGGGATCCTTGGCAGGGTTTTGAGTCATTCACCCGGTGTGTGAAATTGCTTACGCATATGCCCGCTCTCACACAGTCAAGACTGTATCTGGACCTGATGTGCTTTTCTCCACCATCAGGGTCACTCACAGAGACCTGCGAGACCCCATCAGACTCTAGGCTCAGCATGATAGATGAGGCCTCTTAGCGCTGAGCCTACCTAGCAAATCCCTCCAACCTGCATATCACACACGCACGCACGCACACACACACACACACACACATCTATATGCTGTATGGCTGTAACAGGATTGCTTTGGCACACACTCCCCATGAAGTTCCAAGGGCATTGATTCAACTTCGCTTCATTAATATGTATTGGAAATTATTTTCCACTTTGTTAAGGGGATTGGGGGCGGGGGGGGGTTACACCTCTGAAGGTTAGGTGCTGAGGGTGCGTTCAGTTGTGCGTTCGCATGTGGTGATTGGTTAGTTTGAGCTATACTGTATTGTATGTGTTTTTAGCGGGAACACGCTATAGGTGTTCAATACTGGGCAAGGAATGACGTTAGTCGGTACAGGAGTGTGTGTTCCTCAGGTCGTTTCCTCAGGTGTAATTACATTAGCATTACTTTTAGTTTGTTGCTGTGGGAGTAGATGTTTGATCAAAATAAATTACTTCTATGGAAGAACCTTGTCAGAGGAGCTCGGCTTTTAGAAAAACACCTGCTTCTGGCAAATTGGACTCCTAAAAATTATTTAATAAAATTAAATAATATTTAATACAAAATGTGTGACGTAAGACTTTTTTGGGGTAATTAGCTCAGTGTGCTAAAAGCACTTGCATTTTCTGTAACATTCCCCATGGTCCACTAAACCCCAAGCTGCTGTGAAATTCATTCATACCTGTCAAGTGTGACACATGCTCAGTGGAACCAATCACCGACCTCGCTCCACTAAGTTTCCTTCATTGCGGGGGAGCCCCACGGTATGCTAACTACTCTAATAAGAGCTAAAATGGGCGTGTGCGTACATTATTTCATAATTCGGTCAGGCTGGCACAGAGCTGGCACAGAGCTGGCACAGAGCTGGCACAGAGCTGGCGTCACTAGCGGGCTGTGGTGAGAGCATTCTCAGATTTCATTAAAGGTATAGTACAGCTGATTCCTCACCAAGGCTGAATATTTGCACCAGCTGGGACTCAGTGATGGCATCACTCGGTTTCTATAACAACTAGGTAGAGGGAGGGGTGTTGAATTTTAGGTGAGACAGCAGCCAATAAACTTTCCGACCCCCATAAACAAGCTATCTTGACATCAGATAAAGCGAGGTGATTAGCTACAATAGCGCCTGATTAACCAAGAACACCAAGTGCTGTCCAACAGCGAGCTTGTATCTTTTTTCTTTTTAAACGATAATAGATACTAGTTTGAAGAGTGGGATTGGAGAGTGGGAAGAAAAAAATTAAAAAATTTTTGTCTTTAAAATAATTTATATGGTCAATCTCACAGTCAAGCGCTATTCGAATCTTTCATCTTTAGTTATATTTTGCCCTCAAGGTATTATAGGCCGCTTGCTGATGAAATGCCAAGTGTAATTTTAATTTGAACTGTGTTTAAAATATGGGTGTTAGATAGATTAATGAATAAACGGCACCAAAATGCAATTTCCCCCCCTGGAGCAAATGAAAACACAACATTATGAATATACTATTAGACCACTGAAATTAATCCACAGAAAAAGCCACTTAGTTTTTCAAAAGAGCAAGATATGTCGGCCCTATTTAAATTGAAAATATCACAATGAAAGATTTTTACTACATTGGAGGATCTTGCACACCCAGCCATACACAGAGAAAAGGGTGATTCTGCATCCTTTTTGTTTTTTTGGAAATAAGAGATTTAAATGGATGTGTCAGCACCGGGAAGATGGATAGGTCTCAGCTAATGTGTTTTTTCTCACTTGGCTAGGAATTAACTCCTCTTCTCGGCTGTGGCTCACCCGGGATCGGCAGAGTAATGAACCCTAACCGGAAAACGCTGAGAATGTTTATCTTTTTCACTGGCATTTTCTGCCGCAGAGAACTTGAAATTTCTTCGACTCAAGCCGTGACTTATTGAGGGACTCAAAGCTCAAAGCCAATTTCACAAACATGTCCTCCGTCTCCTATTTACTCTATAGGTGCGTGCAGTGACAGGAGGAAGAAAGCTTTTGGGATAGGGCAATGGCTCTGTGTGTGTGTATATACAGTGTATATATATATATATAATATGCATCTATACCTGAGGGTATGGCTTGCCTGCTCTAAAACAAAAGTAAATCAAGTCATCAAGTCCCCCATGGTTAGAGCCATAGTGGTGTTTCTTCCTTAAGATTGAGTCTGAGCAGATGTTTCCCCTATAGTTTAGGGTTAGATTATTAGAATGGGATTTCTTTGCTGGAAATGCCTATCTCATCTATTTCATCCCATTTTTGGATAAAAGATGGGGGAAAAGCCAGGATAGTGTCCCCCTTGTGCATGTTGTTCTGCGAACCTCGAAGCCTACGAGGTCCATTGCCCTAAAGCCTTTTTTATCTTTTATCACTTGAGTATAGTGGCAAAGCTATTGCAGTGTGCACCTCTTGTCTGCCATGTCCTCCCTGGACCAGGTATATCTGTTTCCCTGTTTCCCGTCTCTCATAGCTTAACGCTACAGCAATAATTACTTTAGGCCTCGGGGAAAGGCCTGGAGCACGCACAACACACGGCTGACAGACACAGCCTGCGCACTCCCCCAACAGTCAACACGTGCACTACATATACATAGATCAGATGTAGTGACGTTCCTCGAATATTTTGAGTTCATCAAGGCTAATTTTATATAGTTTATTTTGTAGCATAGAAGGTCAGTTTGTGCTGGAAAAGAGGCAGAGCACAACAGCTTCAACAGAGAAGCACAACAGAGAAGGAGAAAATTAGACTAAACTGGATACAGGAAATAGAGACACACGTCATTGCATTGACTACTATGCCTAGACTAAATCTGAGGCCATGTTTCTCAGCAGGACACCGATGGAGTACCTACTCCAGATAGGGAATAAGTCCTCCTTACCCCAAGTGAAGGAGTTGAAGTTCTTCTGGGTCTTGTTCGCGAGTGAGGGGATTTTGGAGCGGCAGATTGGCCGGAGAATCTGAGCAGCGGGAGCAGTATTACAATCGCTTTATCGCACCATTGTGACGAAAAGAGAGCTGAGCCGGAAGGCAAAGCTCTCGATGTACCGGGCAATTTTTGTTCCTACCCTCACCTATGGTCATGAAGGGTGGGTCATAACGGAAAGAACTAGATCACGGGTACAAGTGGCCGAAATGGGTTTTCTCAGGAGGGTGGCTGGCGTCTCCCTTTGAGATAGGGTGAGAAGCTCGGCTATTCATGAGGAACTCGGAGTAGAGCCGCTGCTCATTTGCGTCGAAAGGATCCAGTTGAGGTGGTACGGGCATCTGTAAGGGTAATGATGCCTCCTGGGCACCTTCCTAGGCACATCCAGCTGGGAGGAGGCCTCGGGGAAGACCCAGGACTAGGTGGAGAGATTATATCCCCACACTGGTCTGGGAACCCCTCGGTATCTCCCAATCAGAGCTTTCTAATGTGGCTCGGGAAAGAGAAGTTTGGGGTCCCCTGCTGGAGCTGCTGCCCCTGCGACCTGACTCTGGATAAGCGGGTGACGATGGATGGATGGATGGATAGACTACTCCTAGACACAAATTGTATTCCAAATGATTTAACTGATAAAATATTTGTTATTTCACCATGCTAAATTATTATTTTGGGTTTTTTACCTTGTGGTTAGTGCAGTCTGTCATGCAACAGATTTTTAGTTAGAAGTCACTAGCTTAACGCAATACAAAGTCAATGGAGAGATATGGAATGTTTACCCCATGGGCGTGACATAAATGTACTCTGTCTCTATGGACGTTTAACCAGAGTTAGATTAACAGGCAATCTGACTAGTAATCAGAAGGCTGGGATGTTGCTATGCACCGCTCTTGTGTCGGAAAAACAAAAGCCATGCAGGAAAATGATAAACTATGCTATGGATTTGGATATCACCAAAATCACGGTACAGACAAACACATAAGATAATAATAAGTTATAAGATAATAATATAATTACTATATTATATTTTTAACTGTGTAAAAAAGTTGTCTATTGTAACTGGAATAATGTAGCCTAATAGCTATAGCCTACCTGGTAGGCTACTGTACTGTTTCCCTCAGCCATCTATAAAAACAATTAAGCCTTTGCTGACTGAATCGTTTCTGATGGATTGGATTGGAGCTACACTGTATTTCTCATTTATTGAAAAAAAATAAAACAATGTCAAATAAAAGTACTCCCTTTTATTTAGGATAACAGTAGTTATAACACTATTGTAGTATGCTTTTTTTCTAGACCAGCAAGATGCAATAGGCTAGCCTATACTTTTTTAAATGGAACTTGATATAAATGAGTAGCTGAAACAAGCTGCTAGCTATAGTACATCCTACAGTTTTCTGATTTCTCCCATTACTGTTAATGACACTATGTTGGATGTAGACGTTATGGTCAACTGTCTGACGCAGACCCACCACTGGGCGTGGCTAACTCGCTTCTGTCCATTGTCAACCATGCTGTTGGCTGAGCACTGAGATGCTCGTCTCTACCCCTCAGCCCACAGGCTCACAGCCTTCGCTATTGCTGCTCCCCTGGCAGACGTGAGGTTCCGGCGGGGGTGCTTTTGAAGCGTGTACGCGTTAATGACATTCATTGCTGCTTCCTCTGGCCTTCAATCCAGCCGTCGTTCCTCCCTACTGCGTCAGAACACAATCCCACCCATCCCTTGTTTGCAAACACATCAGATCAGAGCTAAATAGCGGGCGCCCAGCCAACAAGTCAGCTCTTTAGCACTATGTAACCATTCATTAAAGTTGCGTAACGCTCCTATTGAATAATTATTTTCCTGTAACAAGATAACTATCCGTCAATCTTCGTCAGCTATTGAGCGGTGGGTAATGAATGGCTCTTATACTGTAGGTACCCAAAAATAATGCAACGCGACTTATCAACAGTGTTAGCTTGATCGTGCGGCCCGCTGCTCATCTGCGCCCATTGATCCGTTCTGCTGCGATTCTGTTCACACTTGCTGTGTTTGCGACGGTCTGTCAGGGCTAACCAACAATATACTGTACGCTACGTAGCATCTGTCTGATTCACTTTTTCACACTCTGTGCTATGCATTTTGAGGTCCGCTAGTCACGAGTTGTGGAGAGCGACAGAGAGACACTTCATTGTATTTCATATTTTTTCCTGATTATTATTTGGGTGGATGTTTTGAACGAATATAATATTAATTATTTTTATTGCACCAACTATTATTTTGCCAGACTTTTGGACCGCAACA
Source organism: Speoplatyrhinus poulsoni (assembly GCA_025447795.1). NCBI lineage: Eukaryota > Metazoa > Chordata > Actinopteri > Percopsiformes > Amblyopsidae > Speoplatyrhinus > Speoplatyrhinus poulsoni. The sequence goes on along the minus strand of JAOEGT010110796.1, from coordinate 5,491 downwards.
TATCCCCCTTTTGTGTGTGTGTGTCTCTCTGTGTGTGTGTGTGTGCGCGTGCATGTTTTTCTTCAGCTAGCAAGACCAGTGATCTCCTACTACTATAATGTACCATAGCAACCAACCACATGGCAACCACACACCACCACTGAAAACGTGGTAGCTGTAGTTAACCTGAAGTACTGTTAAAACAGGTCGTAATGCATGAAGCCACCTTGCCCATGCAAGCCCTGCACCCGTTCTTCACACTGTGTCTTCTCTGCTCCCCCAGCCTCTGTCCTGCCCCCGCTGCTGCTCCTCAGCTCTGCCGGGCACCCGCAATCCCACAGGATGGTATCCAGGCTCCCATCCTCTATTTGATTATAATCCAGCTCCCTTCATCGGAGATCAGCCCTGCTGATTGCTTTGTGCAGTGTTTGACAAGATTAAGCCGCTCTTGTCCTCTCTGCTTCGGACACGAGGATTGTTAGTCTTATTGGAGACTCAGTTTAACCAGAGTATTTTTCATTAATTTTGTAACATAGAACACACCATGCTACAATAAACACCAGACAATACATTGTTATCAAACTTTGCATAGTGCGTTTGAACAAACATTCTTCATGTGTAAAATAAAAGACTTTTCTGTTATATGCAGGACTGGTTAATATATGTTAATACATGTCGATTCCGGGAGGCTCTCTCACTCGTCAGCGTCTTCATGACATATACAGTAGCATCCTAACATTGCTCAGCGGGATCCTTATTTTGGAAGACTATCACTAGAAGTACTCCAGACAGGTGGTTACGACAGGGAATTCTAGCCTATACATTCGGACCTAGGATTCCCATAGGACACCAGCACCGCTCCTCTAATCTCCTCTGTCATCTGGTTAGTTATGATTCTAATGCTCCAGTCTTCACTTCATTGTGCCCGTGCATCATATCATCATATTGGATTTGACCAGCAGAAGGGACATCACATGTTTATTCATTCTCTGGGTTTGTGGAGCGTCTGAGGGCCGGGGGGGGGGGGGGAGAGATAGAGAGAGAGAGAGATATATATATATATATATATAGAGAGAGAGAGAGATGGGGTGAGGCCCAGTGAAGCAAACAGCACAGGAAGATAAGTCTCCTCCGTGTATCACACATCTGCTGACGCCCCCTCTGCACCCCAAGCAGCTAGCAGCTTATTAAAACACCGCCACGATATTAAATCCTACAGGGGCCGCAGCTCTCCTGTACACCCACAAACGCCAGAGCATAATGCGATGGCAAGAAGATAAAAGGTCTCTCCGTGCTATCACGAAACGTTGCCTCGTCGGAATGGCGTTTGTGCGGCGCCGGCTCTCGCTGCGTATTCGTGGCCACGGGCTGTAACTGCTGCTGCCTGACGACTTTCTCGGCACAACGCGGCCCTTGTCCCTGACCCTAAAGCGCCTGCAGTCACAGGAAAGGATTGGCTGAGATTACTGCGCTACGCTGCATCCAAAATGACTTGGCCCCGGGGGCACATTTGATTGGCTGGAAGTTGGAACATGGCGTTGTTGCTATTTTCCTTGTGGAAGAATGGACGCCTTAAGCATCGCACGGATAGCTCCTCCATAATACATAGTTATACCTGCAGACCGTGTAACATTTCTACCTTTACACTTTTCATTTGTGTCTTGCATCTTATCTGTTCACCCCTGGCTGTGTTTTTCATTTATGTTGACAGATGTGCTTTTTTGTTGTGTATTACTATTATTATATTCATTTCCCCCAGCTCACCTTTGGGAGCAAAGCTAAAAGAACTTATTGATGGAACAGTTAACCAGGCGTGAAGGAAACAATGGGTCTAAGGGAGGTTTTTAAATGTTTTTAGACTTTGTTCTTCCCAAAAGTATTACTTCAGTTCTTCATTACCTAAGACGTTCAAGTACAGCATACATCAAGTCTGTTATTAGCTCTTGTCACGCCAAAAATATATTCTTGTGTTAAGTGGAACCATTCGTTGTGACCTTGTTGTTATGTTCATGAGATTATCTTCCATGGCTGCAGTGTTTAGCTTCCTATCTTTGTGGCTTCATCTGTGGACATATTGGCTGCCATTGAAAGCATATTGCTTGTCCGCCCAGGACAATCGACACAAATTGCTTTGGCCCTGAACAGTGCACTATGTAGTCGTTTAGAAAACTTAACGACGGGGGTAAATGTGAAGCACGTGCCTCCTCGAGCTTTGATACGGTGCCATGTGAGCGATCAAAGGACAAGATATACCATCACATCATGCTATCTTGACTAAAGTCACTTTAACAAAAGAAAAAAAAGCAGTACCATTATTGGCCAGTTTTGATGAGTTGTAGCCATGCCCAGATAAGATCCCTGCAATGTCCTGTTTGTTCACGACCTTTGACATCATTTGGCCTCTCTGGGTGTTATTTGATTGCTAATTGGCTTTAGTGGGCAAGCGTTAATGATGAACTGTATAATTATTGGGCCCGCTGGATAACGCCACAGCAGCTCATTCATGGTGTTGACCATAAAAGCCTCAAGAGACAGTAGCATAGTGATTTGATACCGCCTCAGCGTTTTGAGTGACATCAAGCCCCACAATGGTGAACAATACACTAATGGCAATGGAAATCTTTGCAGATACAATTGCTGCCATTATGTACCAAGGCCCCCTTTTCTCTTTTGTGGAGAGGACACAAAATTGCTAGGCAGGCTATTATCTAACTGCTCCCCTCCTCCTCCGTCTCTCATCATCGTTTCTTGAATGAAGTTGCCCTGAGAGAGATAAACAGAGTGAAGAAATATAGTTGTTTTTCCATTTTTGAGATTCCAGGAGAAAACTGTGTGTGTGGTAGTCTGTCTTACAGAGGTTTTCAATCTCGTCTCTCCCTCCCCACACCCAGAAAAAAAGATTTGCATACAGTAGCATAACATGTATTTAATTTAGACCGCCTCTTCCCCACCAAAGTGTGTTTAACTTAGTTCAAATTAGTTTATTAATAAAAAAATAAAAAAGAACTGAAAACAATAAAACACCTGCTCGACCCACTCTGTGACAACCACAGTGTGTGAGGGTCAGTGTAGGGGCCCAGAGCGGTCTGAAGCCTGTCCGTCAAGCAGTGATCCTGCAGAGATATACATCCTTATGCCTCTCTCTCTCTCTCTCCCTCTCTCTCTCTCTCCCTCTCTCCCTGTGACTCTGCCAGCGTTTACGTCTTGTGCTTGATCCTCAGCCCCCACCCCCCTCCAAATCTTCTCCCACCCCTCCTTTCGTCATTGCTGTCTGTATTTTCATCCCACACCAGCTTAGCTCCCCGCCCCCAACGCCCCACCTCCCTCGAATCATCATCTTTCTCTCCATGCCTCTCCAATCTCCTGATGTTTTCACACCCTTGTGTGTTCCGCCGCCCGCTCTCCTCCTCATCCTCCTCATCCTCCTCTTGATCCCTCCCCTTCCCCTCTCTGCTTCAATCGGGTAAACAAGGGTCCGCTGAACACGGAGTGTTTGGAACAAATCAGCCCATTGATCCCCTGGATGTACCAGTGTGTCCTCTCCTCTGATCGTCAGCAGAAAACAAAGTGTTTATTAAGCGAAACCTTCCCGAGTGCTGTCTCTCCTCCCCCCCAGCCCCTACCTCCCCCACACACACACCCTTCTCTCTGTGCTAGCATTCCAGAGACTGCCGCCTTCCCGCTGAGCCTCACCGCATTCGTCCAATTAAATTCCTCCTGCCGTACCGCAGCTGTGCCCGTTCCAATCCTGTCCAGTATCGACCGGTTCAGACGGAGGCCGTGTCCGAAATTGCAGCCCGTGTGTCGTCAGCCCACTATTTAAGGTGTCGGACGCTTTTTTTAGCACTGTTGCTAGTCTGGTTCCCTATGTAGCTCCACCATTGCACACTCGCTGCTTACTGGCTATCCCATAATGCACCGGGGCTTTCTGTGTCTTGGAATTGGCACATTCAATATTGTGGACAAAAGTGGTGATACCCGACTGGCCAATGTTGTCTATACAATGGTGTTCAAGTGTTATTTGACACGCCAAGATACTTGTAAATCGGTCATTGTGAAATTGCTTGGCTAGCTGTTCCGTTAGCGCACGACACACCGTGGCCTATAGTGAAGCCACAAGGAGCAGAATATGGCACGTTTATCTGTTATCTGCACTCTCTATAGGGCTTAAAAAACGAATAGGTGCGCCGGAGTTCTGTGGGAACTGATCGTATTATGGGTCCATGTGAAGGGCCGGAATTGAATAGAAATGGAAAAGCAGTCTTCTCCCCTGGAAATATACGCCACCGCTGACAAGATTAAGACGAGATGGAGGAGAAGGGGCCAAAGGCTAATATCTGACCAGAAAGAGAGGGGCCGCAAAGAAGAAGAAGAGACAAGCAACAGTGAAGAAAAAAGACAGATTGGGCGGGGGATCCCCCCCCCCCCCCCGATCTCACCCTATTACTTCCCGTCCCTAGTTGAGGAAGCCCCCCCCGTATCGACACGGTATTAGCAGGAGTCAGAGGTTCTACAGAGGAGCGACTGGCCTTCACAGACCCAATGGATCCATGCTACTCCCACAGCCACAGTGCTCCCAGCCTTCGCATAATCAATCAGCAATTAATGGAGTAAGTGGCTGTGGGGAGGGATATTAAATGTTAATTGCTGTAAGGTATCGATCATACCCATTGATCTCCATGGTAATTGCAATCAGTGATAACAAAGATACATTATATAAGACTAAGACCCTTTACCGGTGGCCAGGAACCATAGAATGATTAATGCATGCATGGATGACCGGTGTCTCTGCTGTCCACCAAGTGCATGTGTCATCTAGGAGATGTTGGAACCAACTTCTCAATGTTCTGTTTCGGGTTTGGGCTGTATTCATCTGGTACATTTGGAATGGCATGTTTGTTATTAATGTTGCCCATTTTACTGAGGCAGGCCCCCGGCTTTATTTTCTCCTGATTGGTTCTTATTCAGCTGGGGTGGTATCTTAATTATTGAACTGAATACCAAGACATGTAATAATCAGTATTTAAAGTGGGTATAAAATGTAACTCAAATGTTATTGTTACAGAACATTGTGTATAAACAGTGCACAGAGGAAAAACGAAATGGGTTTCCTCACGTCCATAGTTTTATTTATATCTCCAGTCTTCGTCTTTTTATACTGCATGTTGAGCAACAGTTTTCAAAGTGGGTACACTGATGGCCTTAAACTGCAGGACTATGATGTAAAGTTTGTGTTGTCAGAAAGTGTATACTGTGTGATTTTACGAGGACAGGTTGATTGGCTTTAAGTGACTAGTTGTGAATAAAGACAGCACCTTCAGTTAGTTCATTATAGATTAACCCCTCTGTGGACCACAAGGTCGATCACAGCAAAACAACAAGGGCTAGTCCATCGGGACCAGATGGTATTTTCTCAGGGCAAGTGTGTGTTTGTGTGTGTTTGTCATGTGTGTGTGTGTGTGTGTGTGTGTGTGTGTGTGTGTGTGTGTGGGGGGGGGGGGTGTTGGGTAAT
>JAOEGT010110785.1:0-12487 GCA_025447795.1 Speoplatyrhinus poulsoni | reverse complement strand
CTAAAATCTTAGAAACAAAAGGGAGATTCGAGACCGGCCTATAATTATTAAGAATTTCAGGATCTAGACTAGGTTTTTTGAGTAAGGGTTTAATCACGGCTGTTTTAAAAGCTATAGGGACGATACCAGATGACCAGATACTTCTCCTTACAATGTCCCGAGGTTTCCTTTTGTGCCTAACCGCATACAAAGTAAACCCTCCTCAAATGTCATAGTAATCAGTCCAAAGGCTCAGAGTTGAGTTTTAAAGAAGTTTATTGAAAGAAATATGTTTTAAATATTATAAAGTTCAATCATGTATGCTATCACACAATCAGAACCTGTCACCAGTCACCATGTCTAGCTTTCTTTGCCATTTAATATGAATAATTATCAAACCATTATAGTTTATAACCCCAGTCACACTTCCAGAATCAATAACCAGTATATGAGCCTGCAATGAGTATACCATCTGTTAGTTGTTGTCCTCCATTGCAAGTGTAGTTGGCAATTTAAAAAGCCTTATTTTAATCTACTCAGACTCAGCAGCAGCGATTTTAAACCATTTAAAATTAAGAAATTCAGCGTGATGTAAATAGTGATTTGTTTACCCCGCGGCTTCCACACGAGCACCTAATTCATGCAGCAGACACTTTTATCCTAGATGCACAATGCTGGAGAACAATTGCCAATGTTGAGGAGCAAGAGGTTAGACATCTTGTGAAACAGCTGTGAGTCGGCAGTCCTAACAAATAGGCTACCCTTATTTGTCTGTTGGAAATATACAATATTGAAAAAACAACACAATATTGTATAGGGCCATTTAAACCCTTATTATTTCAACCTTCCATGACCTGGAGGTAGTTTATATAGCACTGTCCCGTAAACCGTAAGTATTCAGTGCTTCATTCTACAGTTTGCAAGCATACAGCAAAAAGGCAAGCAGCTGCTTTCCACACCAAAACCTTCTCACAGCTTGAATTATTTCCAGTGCAGCATGCAAATAGAAATGTGCACAATATTAAAAGTATTTTTCAATATAATCATCACCATCATTGTTGTCATAACAACTGATTTAACCAATGCTATTAAATTAACTTTTTTTTTCTTCTAATTGATATGATTATATAAATAAGAATGTACTTTATCTAGATACTTTTCCTCTACAATATTCTGCATTTCATAGCATGCCAAAGTTTATTTTTTATTTCTGCATAGTGCTGGCTATACTGGTGCCAAAGAGTTTGATTCCTTTACAAGCAGAACATAGTATATACAGGCAGGTGAGACAGAGCAGATCTCTCCATTGTGCCCCCCCCCCTCTTCCCCCACTCAGAATGCTCAAAATGTCAACAACAAATACCGGACCAATGTCCATCGTAGAAAGGTGAACAGAGCTGAAAAAAGGTCAGTAAAATGGAAGAGCAGTTAGGGGATGTGTCACTCAATGTGTGTGTGCGTGCATGTGCAAATGAATATGCAGAGTAAATGTATTGCTGGGTGTTTTTAATGTGTGTCAAATTTCATAGGGTGAAGCCCAAGTCCAGCCATCGCACGGCAAACCCATTGCTCAAAGTGAATATTTTACTATTATATGCAGTTTGCATTACATTAATGTGCTGTCTAATAGGTATACTGTATCCCTAGCATCCTAGCATAACATACAAGGTCAAATCAGAGTCAACAAAAGCATTCTAGTATTGAGGTTATAGTTATGAATGCAAAGATACAGTTCAGGCCACTAGGTGACTATTATTGAACACTATTAAAACAAGAGCTACAGTACATGAGATGGTGAGAGCCCAAATCTGAAAATGCAATGAGTCACGGCCTAATAGGAAGCACTGCACTAAATATAATAAATAATAAATACTTAATCGGTGCAACTCAGAGAACGCAAATGTATTGCAGTGACGTTGGTACAGTAGTTAACATCATACTGTGTGCTACAGAATGTGCCAGTGCACATTCTGTGTAAGTCATTTTAATAACATTCAGATCTTGGTGCTAGTAGCAAATATTCAAACGAGAAATATAATTTATGTTGGAACTGGTGCCAGTTCAGTGCTCTGACTTTTGAGGTTCTCTATAATGGCATCAATGCAACCTGCACCCCAGACATTGCTTCCAATATTGTCACCTTCATAAAATACATTTATTTACAACTATTTTATTTTTATTTTGCCCTAATCATCTCCTCATGATGATGGCCACCTCTGGTGAAATTGCCTCCATCCTCAGTTGAACAGATCCTGTGATTCTATCCCTGTAGTATAATGGCCTGTGTCAATATTTGGTTCATTTTTTATTTATAAAAAAAAAAATGACAAAAATGACACAGGCCATTATTTTATGAATGTGACGATTGATCATTTTTGACCGACACAAATAACTTACTGTATATGTATTTAAGTCAAACGACATGCTTCCATCAATATACATTTTTGACTGAAAAGTCACAGAAGAGTTTAACTACATGTTATTTTAAAATAGCGCCATATTGCGGCATTGACTTGCTTTGGTTCAGTACTAAAGTGCATCTTTACACAGCAGGACTTTAACTGTGTACAAACAGCCACAGGTTCCAATCACTGTACAGGCAAAGACAGACATATGAAAGTTAGGACACATGCATGCGGCTTCATGTGCATTTTAGAATTCATCACCTCGCAACCTAATGTACAGTGAAGTATTAATAACATACAGAGTGTTAATAATATTAATAAATATGCAGAATGGTTGTCCAAACATAAATTGACAAAAAACAAAAGCATGGGTAGAGAAATGTGTACACAAAACACGTTCTCAAACTGAGAACCATACAGTGTTAACCTTCCAAATCGTGATACAGTAAACAGCATTAGGTACAGTCTATAGACTAGAACTTGCAGTAGGTCTACAAGTAGTAAACAACATTCTTCTTCATCATTCTTCAGGGTAATTCTATATCCTTGTAGAACCATCCTGAACGTGCAAGCTCCATATTATGAGTAAGTAGTGACTCGTGAGATTATGTAAATCCACCGATACTATTATTTTGCTTTCTTTTGGTTACCTTCCAAGGTTGTATTGTGATTTTAGTTTTTGCTTATTAGCTGTAAACAAGTTACTGTAGTACTAACTCTGAGCTTACTGCCTATGTTAGTTGCAACTGGCTACCGTAAGTTACGTAATTTTACCTGCATTCATGAGCTGCACTGATAACCTGTACTGATAACCTGTAACCTTATCTGACAACCAAAACATGCTAATAGATCATGTTTGGTTCTCCTGGTGCTACAGTGTACATTACCTCTTTCCCACTGACCATGTAATATTGCTGTATGAGTCATAATAACGTAATAAATCATCCTTGAATGAGTAGCTACCTTAGGCATCCACGCAATCTTTCACCTACATGGTTATGTGATTTTCTCCCCCCTTTTAAGTGTATATACGTTATGTGGAAACTCATTCAATTAAATCATCAATGCAGAGAAACATTTTTTTTTTTATAAATAGATATTTTCTGCAATTGTAATCACATGATATGGAAGCACAGGTAAGCCATGCTGTAAAAAAAAAAAAGACAAAACTTGAACAAACATACGCAGAAAAAAGCTTTGGACCTGAACTTATATCCCAAACATAATATTAAAGCTCACCGACTTGTCTCTTCTTGCCAGTGTTTGCATATTGTACTGTACAAAGAATATATTCTATTGGTGCATTCGGCTGGTCATTGTAAACTGGCAAACTGATTATGCATCACACAAGAAATTACAGTAGCTTATATACAACGTGAGATCATTCGGGACCAATGACGTCTGAGGTAGCAAATTCAACTTGGTATAATATAATATAATGTTTGATATTTGTGTTATTTCAACAATCAGACTATAAATGTAAGCCAATGCATTGTAACAGTTAATGTTTTATATTGTTGATGCTTCAACATAAATACGTGATATTGTTTCTTGTTACGTGATATTGTTTCTACCCAGAGGGTAGCCATGAAACATAGCTCATTAAATAATATCGTTAGCAGAAATCACAATTGTATTCAGAAATTGTTGAGCTATTTTGGACCTTCTGGTGGTTTCCTTGTACGCTTGCCAGTTTACCAGTTTAAGACACTGCCAAACGGTGGCATGTTGCCCTCGCTAGCAAACCTTTACAATGGTTATGATAGGGTATTTGATATGTTCGTCAAGAAATTCATGGCTTTTAACCCTCTTAATTTTCACCCCTGAGGTGCGAACCAACCAATCCAGGTTGCTCTTCGGGGGCCCTCGGCTCCGCCTTCACCAAGGGACATCGGAGGGAGGAGCCAATGACAGGACAGGACACCAGGTCTCCTGTTAGGCCAGCTAACACAACAGTTTACCAACCAGGTTATGTCTGTATTATCGGAAGCGCCACGGACATTTAGAATAGAACAATATAGATTTTCAGTGCAAAACGTAAATGGCTACTTTTGTCGTCTCTTTTCGTTGTCGTTGCTTCTTCTTCGTGTTAATCGTCCAACACTGGTTTCAGCAGTAAAGGGATTTCCTACAGGATTGCAGTTTCCTTACCAGAGGGACCAGAGAGAGGTCCAGACCAGACTGGATTAAACCAGATGAGTCTCCGTGAGAGGTGAAGTACTGTCATCTCCGTTTGCGGTTTTGGTTAAAGGTATCGCTGTGTCAGGAAGATTCAGGGCTAAGATGTCATAAATCCTCTCCTTATTAAACCCCCAGTTTCTCCACACCCACGCAAGCGCGGTGCTCCTGCTCGTGTTGATGATTTGGCCAGGGTCTGGAGGGATAACGGGGGAAAAGAGAACGTCTCTGTTTGTGCCCTCCGTGGGGGACAGGGAGGGGACTGCACCAGTCTGCAGAATGTCTTCTCTATCTCTCTCTCGCCTCTTTCCTTAGCTGCCCCCCGGGTCAGAGCAGTGTCTGTGTGGTGTCCACGAGTCCAGCAGGGGGTTGTGTGAAGACCCGGCCTCCTCTCCGGTGCCAAAACCCAAGCTCGGGCGCACCTCCGCTCCCAAGACGGGCCCCGGCACCGTCTGTGACCCAACAGCCGCAGCCCCGCTGCCTGACTCTAAGCCCAAGCCTGCTCTCGGCCCTGGGTCCGCCCGAGGTCCTGCCCAGGCCCCTATGGTCGACCCCAGCTCCCGTTCCAGATGTTGATCCAGGCTTTCCAGGCCAGAGGTGGCCGACGGGTTCTGGCCAGCCTACATTGAATCCTGGGCCTGGAGGGAATCCATTAGGTTGGCAGGGAAGTCCTGCGGTTCCAATGTCTGCTAGAAAGGGAAGAGCGGGATCAATAAAGTCCCTGAAATACCGTATGTGGTGTAGTTCCTCCACTCAACAGTAGGAGGTGTTGTTTGACAGAATGTAAAATCACCACGTGACATAATGTTTCCTTGGTTTCTCTGTAAAGTTGTAATACACTAATAGACATGACTGCTGAAGGCTTCACCTGTGACAGGGAGGCCAGGGTGTCTGTTTCCAGTGTTGTCACCGGAACAAGTCTCTCCCCAGGACCGGGGTCAGCACACGGTGAAGCCTGGACAACAAAGGATACGCCCCCAATATATGTCTAATATTTACTAGCACTCGATCAACAGTAACTAAAACGCAAATGCACAATACACAACTGTCAACCGGTGATTGTGAATTCATATGTTCTGTACAAACACAAGATATGAACAAACAGAAGCAAGCAAGTCCGTAATTATAATTTGATAATCGGATAAGAGTAAAACCCAATATCTTTATCACCAATATATTGATGAATGGCATATGACAGAATATCTTAAAGATCTGCAGATTCCTCAAATAATGCGCATTAAACCTGAGGTGGTGTTGAAACGGCACTGTAGGCAGGTGGAACTATGGCCATCTGTCTCTGCAACAACTGCATGATCGCTCCGATGTCTGTGGACATACGGCTCTCCAACCTGGAGAGTAAAGACACACACCACACCCTTCTGCCTATGAAGTCACACAGTTTTATAGTAGTCTATTATAGTCTAATATAGAGACAATTAGAAGATAATTCCAATCAGACCATTTTCTAGCATTACATAAACATGGCGTACATTAGATTCCCTCAGAAGCTTCGCCCCCGACATGTGGCACCCAAGGCATTTAACTGAAACTGACAAAAAGTGTATTCGCTTACAATCGCTGACTATACATTTAATACAACAAAAATTGTATTAGCTTACAATCTCTTACTATAACTTTAATACAGCAAAAAAGTGTATTAGCTTACAATCACTGACAATACCTTTAATATGGCAAAAAGTGTATTCGCTTACAATCGCTGACTATACCTTTAATACGGCAAAAAGTGTATTCGCTTACAATCGCTGACTATACCTTTAACCCCTTGATGCCTGAATATATTTCCAATAATATAAATAATTAAAAAAATGTTTTCAAGCTGATGCTAAATTAATTTGAGATTGTTCATTTTGATAGCACATAAAATAATATATTTTTTTAAGGTATGATCCAAATTTGGGACACATGGTGGAAGCCAAGCCAAATTTGATGCACCAAGTTCGGCTTGGCTTCCGTCGAAGCCTCGGTTAGGACCCAGGGGGGACCACGTGGCATTTTGGCCGACCCGTGATGCACCAAAGTCGGCTTGGGTTCCAGCTATTACGGCCGCATTTAGCAATTCTGGACGGATGTCGCGAATTAGCGCCAATTAGCGCCAACTCCACCTTTAAGGCGTCCCTACCGGTTGAGCTGCTTCTGCAGGACGTCCAGCCGGTTCTCCAGCTCGCTGCGCTGCTGCTGGCTCAAGCTGCGGAGGGGAGTGTTGAGGAGGGGCGGGGAGGATGGCAGGCTGCACCTCGGCACCTCCTGGTACTGCCGACTGCTGCGGCTGTCTCCCCAGAAGTTGAACATGTTGGACACCCCCGAGAACGCCCCTGTTGGGGGAAGGGGGGGGGGGGGGGGGGGGGGGGGGGGGGGGGGGGGGGGCCGGCGCGGGCGGGCGATACGGATTCACGGAGGTATGGAAGGAGAGAATGGGAGAGGGGGAGACACAGAGACGGTATCCCCTATTCAAGTGCATAGTGGTTCTTATTCTATTGTTGTCTGTTTGCCCAATGAAATTATTATGCATTTAGGCTTTACATATTTATATGGAACTTCATTCAAATAATTGCGTAGAATGTGTGTCTGATTTAATGTAGTTTAATTGTCTAAACGTATTCTGTTATGTATCCTTTGAGCTCACCAGAGAGGGCGTTGCAGGTGTTCCCAGTCTTGGGGTCCCCCTCTCCCTCTGGCATGTCGTTTAACTTCAGGGGCGTGGCCTGAGCCTGGGGGGTGGCCTGTATGGCAGACGGGGGGGGGGGAGCCGTTTGTAAAATTCATCAAATATCTGGTCGCATTTCGCTAGCTTACCGTTTTCTGTGCGCGTTGAAAAAAGTATCTGATACTTCTACACAGCCCTGGCTCCGTAAATAGTAACATAAACAAAGTGGTGAACACTGCTCGCATCAGCAAAGCCGTTCACAATAGATTTCTATGTGTGAGGCGGTGTCCCCCTCCCCGCGGAGCGATAACGTTTTGATTTGAGCTCGAAGTTAGCAAGAATGACTGACCCTGCCTTTAACAACAGGGACAATCGCTTTTACCACTAGAACCGCCAGGTGCCACAGTTCCAGTCGCGACGCTGGTTTTTTCTCCCATTCCCTTGTTTCTCACTCCAGTCCTGGCTTTGTGTTTCACCGGTTGTCTTGTCCCCTAATCAGTTGATTGTCGACACCTGTTCCCCTCAGTATTTATACCCTGTGTTTCCTGTACCTGTGGCTGGATTGTTAGCTTTCCGCACAACTCCAGTCACTATTGTCAGCTGTCTGTTACCAACCTCTGCATGCCATGTAACCCAACGCCGTTTCCATCCAGTTCCCTCCTCCTGTTATTTACCTGTTACAACAGCCTGCCTGTACCCCAAATACTAAACCTGGGCATGTTGTCACCTGGTGTAATTGTTTTTGGGTCTGCCCTGTCACAGATGGTAACAAAACTGGGTACATTTGACCCATATCAGTTGTACATAACTACTGTATGTTTTAGTAAGATATCACAGTTCTCACAGTTTTTGTCTTTTCTTAAAAGTGTGTTGTGTTGCACACCATATTGTTAAATACAGTCAAGATAAATCCAAATTAAAAACACAGGCATGTATAGCTGTAACCCACCATCACATAAATATCACGTGCCAAAGCCCTAAAGGCCAGCTGCCACTGGACGCATTAATGCGCGTCAAAAGAAGCCATCATTTTATAATGTAGTTTTCTATAACGGGTCAACGCCCACGGGTTTAGAACACGGCTATATTTCTTGAATGTTAAGCCAAAAACATGCACTGAATATCTGCAGAATTTTGTCTTTACGTCTCGATCTTTATTAAAAGTGCATTCCTTGACACGACGTCGATGTTGGCCTTAACGCAGGACCAGTCAAAGCATTTGTATATCCATGGTCACATCATGACAGGAATACATAATCACACATACATAAAAACTTGTTAACTGTTTACTGAATATTTAACTGAAAACTAACCATACTCAGTAAAGTTTTAAGTATGAGTAAAATAAGTATTAAGTATGAGTTAAGTATTAAGTATGAGTAAATTAAGTATTATGTATGAAATAAGTATTAAGTATGAGTAAATTAAGTATTAAGTATGAGTTAAGTATTAAGTATGAGTAAATTTAGTATTAAGGATGAGCTAAGTATTAAGTATGAGTTAAGTATTAAGTATGAGTAAATTAAATATGAGTTAAATATTAAGTGTGAGTAAATTAAGTATTAAGGATGAGCTAATTATTAAGTATGAGTTAAGTATTAAGTATGAGTAAATTAAATATGAGTTAAGTATTAAGTGTGAGTAAATTAAGTATTAAGTATGAGTTGTACCTCATCTCCGCTGGAGGGAGAGGACACAGAGCTGCGACGCCCGCCCCAATCTGGTTTAAGCCCCTCCTCCGGTTTTTGGTTGCCGGTGGTTTCCTTCTTACGCCGTCGACGCACTGCCTTCTGGTTCTTTTTTATTTCCCCAGCATCTGCACTGTCTGCAAATACAGACAGGGGGAGGAGGGAGAGGGGGAGGGGGAGAGGGGGAGATGGAGAGGGGACAGGAAAAGGCGGAGGTAAAGCCAACTAGTCAAAATATCACAGATGACTGAATAGCTGCACCTGCACAGGTAAGGTTATTATGTGTCACTTGAAAATCTCAGAACTTTATGATTTACTTTTAAATGACACATACTGTTCATTATATGGTATTGGACTTTAAGAAGCCACTCTTGTCTGGAATAAGCAATTAGTTAGAACATTAGTGGAATACTATTAACTTATCTTTTACGGAATGGCTTACTTCCGGTATTTCGGGCGCAATATCATGATGGAAAACATGCAAGAAACAAGAAACAAGCACAACGCAATTACAGACAGACACGCATACACATCACAAAGACAAGCACGACCCACAAGCCAGAGAAAGAAGGAGCAAGGGAGGTGGAGGGTGTTCTGCAATTAACTCAGCAATAGAGAAAATGGAAGGAAACTCTTCTCAGCTCTTTCCTACTAAGGGTCAATGGATAAGTTAGGGTGAGTCGGGTGAGTGGCGGCCGACTTTCAGCTGACTGTCGGCTGATGGCCGGCAGCGCACGGACCTCCGTGGCCCGCCAGAACAAACTCTACACTCAAATAAGTGTAAACAGATTCTCGGGACTTGCTACCTTTTTCAGTGCGGCGTCGGAAGGACAGTTTACGTCTTCTTAATTTGTTGAATGCCCCACAGTCTGAGTCGCCACTGCTTGGGGAACCTGGGATCATGTTGTTCTGTATGGGAAAGGTCCGATAATTATTTAGATGACTAAAAAGTAGACTTCATTTTGAGACAAATGCCCCTTCGCATAATTTATTTCACATGAATACAAAATAAAAAAAGAAGAATTCTACCACTTAATCTTAATAAATGTGTTTTAATTTAGGATAATCAATAGATAAAAATTTCAATCACACAGAAACAGAAAAAATACAGTAGATGGATAACAGTTTTCACTATGACACACCAAGTTAGTCTATTTGCTCTAATGCCAGAAGAGATGTGATCCATGCTCTGTTGACATCTGACATACTTCTTTCTAATATAATCTCAAAGCTGAACAACTGGGCTCTGAGCTCACATCTCGGAGGTTGAAGGTGATCTCCAGGTTGCTCCAGAAGTGGTCAGAAAACTCGGGGTACATGTCCAAGACCTCCAGAACGTCCTCTCTGAGGATTTTGTGGAGGTCGCAGTAGGTCAGAGCCCGCACATCAGCATTGGATTTCCCCGGTCTGATGTAGAGGTTGATGGGCTCACCAAAAATATCATTCTTTCCTGGATAGAAAAAGAATATGGAATTAAGATCACATGACTTTCACTTTAACTGTTGTTTGTAAGGGAGGAGATAATTAACTAAAGGGAATATGTATATATACTCTTTATGTGACTGTGTTAAATGCTAAATTGCAATGAAGTCCATGTGAGATTATAGATGTAATAGTGCATGCTAACCACTAGATGGCACACATTTGCAGTTAAATTCTCCAGTCAAAATGGGGGTAATACATAATGTACAGAAAGAAGGTTGGCCAGAAAACTATGTAAAGAGAGCCTTTGGATATTATTATGAAAAAAAAACAAAACAATGAATTACTGATTATTTAATTAATTCAGTCCGTCCTTGGACACAGTCAAGTTAATGAAGTACAAAGGACCACAAATCCCTTGGTGTGGTTTGATATATCTTAATGTGAAAATGGAATGGAGACGATTAACCTCAAGGCCAGCATCCAAATTAAGACTTTACGGGCCATTTACAAAGCGGATAATTCAAATGAATGTTCTCTTCCACACAGCAGTTGACATCATTTTATACACTTGACTCTTCATGAACCAACTGAACCCGAAGCCTGAACAGCGTCGCTCATTTACCCAAGATGGCGACCACCACGTCCCCTCTCAGTATCTCTATGGAGCCCCGGGATATGAAGTAGATGGCGGTGAGGACATCCCCGGCGTGGACCAGCGTGTCTCCGGGCGGGGCGTGGGTGGTCTTGAACTTCATGGCCAGGGCCCTGAGGCAGCCCTTGGTGGAGCCTTTGAACGCCTTGCAGTTCTGCAGCAACGTCCGGTTCAGGTGGAGGCAGATGTCCGCCTGGAGGCACTCCGGGAAGCCCTTCAGGACCTGCACGGGTGGAGAAGGGAAGAGACAATCGCAAGTCATTTAGCGTTGCCCCCGTCGTGAGACACAGACGGGGGTCATAAGATGATTTTCATAAATTAAACAACATTTTATAATGATTAGAAATGAATGAATGAATTATTATTTTTAATTAATTGTTAGTAGTACAGTTTAAATACATTACTTTGATGTATTCTGCTAATAGCCTATATTAAAATACTATAAAAAAATACTATGGCCCCTATGCTTCCACCACCTCTTGGGGTGGTGGGTCTCTGGCACTATTGTTCTTGTTCAATGATTAACCTACAGAATGCCCTTCCTTTCTTCCTCTCTTTCACAATATCTCTCCATTTCTCACCATTTTGTCCATCTCCAGATGGGACTCCATTTATTCCCCCCCAATTTCCTGCCTCATTTGCTTTTCTCTGCCCCCGTTTGTGCTTGCTTTCCTGTTTAATTACCGCGTCCGACGGCAATACTTTACCTCTCCTCATTCTGCCTCGGCCTTGTACTGTTATTTTTTGTTTAACTTTTGCTGTGAGAAGAGCTTTATTACGCTCTGCTAACTCCTAGATCAGACACACAGAGGCCAATGGTAACTGTAGCGCAATAAGTGTGGCGTTAATAATAATATCATTACAAACATCCCAGCATTTGGGCGCTCCAACTCTGACACCCGTCGGACATTTGTACATCCTGGGGTGCTGATACTGAGACAGACAGCAGCTGACTGGATTAATACACTGCACTACATGTACTACAAGGAGTAGATACTGTAGCGGTAAGCCATCTTGCTAAATGATGCTTACAGGTGGACCGACTCTGGGAGTCTAACAACGCTGCGTTCACATGGAACACGGCAGACCGCAAACCGGATATCATGTTAGCGGACGAGAGCAGGACGGCAAAATCAGCTGTGCCCGGCAAAGAAATGCAGAGGCCGGCAACGGCAAACAGCATGCCCTTGAAAGTAAAAATATTTTAAGTTTTTGCCGTCCTCCGCGACAGCATTTTCAATAGGATGTTCGTAGCTCCCTCACACACGGAGAAAACATTGACAAAGAGAATGTAATACTTTCGGTGCAACAACACTAGAATACTAGATACATCCATCCATCCATCCATGTTCTCCCGCTTATCCGGAGTCGGGTCGCGGGGGCAGCAGCTTCAGCAAAGGACCCCAAACTTCCCTTTTCCGAGCAACATCATCAAGCTCTGACTGGGGGATCCCGAGACGTTCCCAGGCCAGTTTGGAGATATAATCTCTCCACC
>JAOEGT010110775.1:0-12488 GCA_025447795.1 Speoplatyrhinus poulsoni | reverse complement strand
AACTTCGCACCATATCGTTCAAACAAACGGTATGGTGCATGGACCGAACCGCAACGTCTGTACCGAACGGTTCAATATGAATACACGAACCGTTACACCCCTAGTATGTATGTATATATATGTATATATATGTATATGTGTATGTATGTATATGTATGTATATGTATGTGTATATGTATGTATGTATGTATGTATGTATGTATGTATATATGTATATATGTGTGTGCGTATATATATATTCCTTCTGTGGTTGGCAGATCATCCAACAATGATCTGCCAACCAACCAACAATGATCTGCCAACCCACTCTACTCTGTCTGTTCTAAGAACAGAGACACCACTGAATACCTGAAACAGGAAGGGTGTCTATATGCGTTTTTTATTGCAAGAACAGCAAATGCGTGTTAATGAAATCATGACTGACTCTGTACTCTGAGTCAGTTACGCGCCCATGGAACTCCATTTTATAAATATGTAAATAAATGTATCAACATCTCAATTTATTCGCAACTGGCATATTGAATTAAATGAAAATAAATAATGTTTAGATTGACTGGACTTGTAGGTTACGTTGTCATGGTCCATTTGTAGCATTGTTGTAGCTGCTGGTAGTTGAGTTGACCTTTATGGTTAGCAGCCATGATGGCTCTATGGGCACAGTTGCTTGTCTCAGCACCTTGTCCCTGTGCCACTGCTCCAGGCAGTCCAGGGCTTCAGGGAAGGTGTCACTCTCAAACTTGTTTGCAAACATGCTGTTCCTTTCGATAATCCATGGCAAGTCTCCCAGCCCATAGATGCAGATATCTCTCACATAATGCCCTGAAGATATGGATAAAGTTTTAACTATACATGCATCTACAGTAGGCCTACTAAGACATTTGCCTCTGAAATAAGAAATGTAATGTAGATTGACACAAAGCTTGTATAATTTTTAGGTTGGATTTTAGGTATTTCAAAGCACACATGAATGGACCAGATCTTATAAGGACCAGCTTGTATAACTTGCTTGGGTAATCCTTGCTTCAAGCTTGTCTGGGGCCAAATAATACAACATAACCAAGACAAGTGGTGAGAAGCAGACAATACTGAGAGAGGTTGAAAAGATGACTAAGGACCCTAGTTTCTCTGTAAAGATAAAAACAGAGGTGCACAGCGCAAAATCATTGAGGCCATTGTTCGCCAATACCTAATTACGCACTGCGGCCATTTTACACAGTTGTAAAAGTTTGGAATAGACTCAATAAAATATCAGTGGGACCGGACTCCGGAGCAGTGGGGACTATCTTAAATTAAGTCCAATCAAATCAGCTTCTTGCAGAATGAACCTGATGTTGGTTTTTGGGATGTGCATCTTGGATATGCCTATGCTCAGTGCCCCTTCGCCAGTCAGAGACATTAGTGCAGTTAGTATGTGGTTTTATTTGACACTGCACCACTGTTCTCTATTGGGGTCCCACACCCATTTTGGCGGAAGTAATGCCATTTGTGCGAGCAGGGAAATTATTATTTGCCTTGCGTCGTCCGGAAACCCTAAAGTAAACTAAGTAGCTTGTGCAGTAAAAAAAAATTTACTGGTTAAT
Source organism: Speoplatyrhinus poulsoni (assembly GCA_025447795.1). Lineage (NCBI taxonomy): Eukaryota > Metazoa > Chordata > Actinopteri > Percopsiformes > Amblyopsidae > Speoplatyrhinus > Speoplatyrhinus poulsoni. The sequence goes on along the minus strand of JAOEGT010110775.1, from coordinate 10,908 downwards.
AATAAATATATTTTACTGAAAGAAATATACAGTAAGGATAGTTCTGGAAGCCTAATCAAAAATACAATCAATAATCAGTACCTTTGCAGCCATCGTGTTTGCTTCCTTCTTGATCTTTCCATTTAATGGCTCGTATTGCTCCAGCCCAGCCTCCGTCTACGTTGCTTCCTGGAGCCTCTGGAACAATGTAATCGGTGGATACAATTGTTGCAAGTGTGTGTGTTGTCATATCTGCAAATTATTCTGAAGATGCTTAATGTTAGCCTGACATGCCAGAAGGATTGTTAGACACAACTCCATCTCGGGAGCCTTCCATCGAAGTCATTTAAAGGGCTGGCACGGTTGATTGGATCTGTTTGTCATTGTTGTTTTCAAGTCGTTTTCGCTGTCAGCATACTCTAACCACGCCCGTAGCTATCAGTACGATACTGATTGGTCCGATCAACTGTCTACTACCCGTTAATTCCAGACTGACTCTCACGGCAAACTTTAAACTTAAGCTTGCAAGATCAGGATGGTCTCACGAGGCTAGCTTAATGTAAGACCTCTAAAACATTAATGGCTCAAGCTGTGAACCTTTTTTTTTAATAGCATTTGCCATATGAAAATCACAAACGACCACAAACTCAATTTAAACGATTGATGGTGATATTAAAAGATAATACGTCTATATTTGAAACAATAAAAAATTATCAAAGCACCCTTCACGGAGAGGTTTTGTAAAAATACATCTATCATTATTGATTCACACTTCATTCAGCGAGATACCTGAGGTAAGAGTCATGGGTTTAGCCAAAGTTCAATAGCATGTTTACACAGCAATGTAACACATTGTCATGCATTACTGTATGTCCCCATACTGTAGCTTCTTCTTTGAACGTTTTCAACTTATTTGAGTAAAATATGAGTAAATATAAATATCATGAATTAATTACCAATCAGTAGTATACCCCAAAATAGGCACAGCATACCTTTAATGTGGTTGAGTGTCACCCAGTAATGCTCATCTGGACTGAATGTGTCCTTGGACCACACCAACATGTCTTTGGCCATATGGTTCTCCAGGACAAAGTTCACAAACTCCCTTGTGAGAGCATAGTACGCTGTGCCAAAATATATTTGGAGGTTGTGAGGCGGCGGGCCCTTTTTCAGCCCTATTCCTTTAGGAGCCTCGTGCGACCCCTTGATTTCCCTGTGTTGGATCTGAGTCCTGTGCCTCATGGCCGCAGGCTGCTTGACCCCTGGGGTCATGTTCCTGTTCCTCCACTCCTTGCTTTGCATGTAGCGCACGAGTTCCAGGTTGCTCTTGATGGGGAAGTCCTGTCCACACAGATTAACCACCTTGCGCCAGCCCACCTTGGATGCTGCAAGGTCCCTCATGCAGTTCAAATCTGCCTGCAGGCGGGAGAACCCAGCGTAAGTCACCGTCTCGCTGCGGCCGGAGAGGAATGCGTTGGGAAGGCAGCCGACCAACCGCTGCACAGCCGCCCGGTATTTCTGGGGAGCCTTGGCATCCACGTGAATGCAGTACGTGTTCTGTGGCGCATAGATAGCCCGCAGCAAACGTATCAGCAGCTTCAGCTCCTTGTGAACAGTCAAGATGAAGGCTAAAGGATAGGCCTCTTCCTCGCTGCTCAGAGGCTTTGTGATGAAGTGGAGATCCCTGGTCACACTGCAGCAGTTCAGATAAGGGTCCTGGATTATGCTCTCCACCTGTTGGACACGGTACAGAACATATTTTTTTAAACTTTCAAATCATTCACAGTTAGTTTTCATAACTTTTTTGCAAAGGTACAGTCAATTTAATCTGTGAAACCTTGCGAATCCTTTTAGAGCAGACCTGGTCAAAGTCAGGTCTTGGGGCCGGATGCGGCCCTTTGAGACATTATACCCGACCCACCCGGTACATCCACTATTTATAAAATAATACAAAATAAAATTACTTGATGAGCTCTGCAGAATGTTACTTACAAAACATAGTTAAAGTGAACTTTAACTACTTTTGATTATGAAAATAGTGTTGCATAGGAATATATATATATATATAAATATAAATAAATAAATAAATAAATATGCATTGCAAGTTAACAAAGTTAGCTGTTTTGCGTTTTATTTATTATTAATATTATTATTATTATTATTATTACTAAATGTTTTAGCATGTTGGTTAAAAAAGGATTGTGGTCTGCGAAATTCTCTGAAAATTTCAATGTGGCCCTAAAGTGAAAATAATTGCCCACCCCTGTTTTAGAGCATAATGTCCGCATTTGCTGCCAATTCAAGTGTTTAACATACTGGATTTACATACATCACCATCGCGTCGGTGCAGTTCTTCTCCTTCCTTAGTTCTAGGCAGATAGGGTTGACATTCAGGGCTGAAGGGTCCGCCATCAAGAGACCCTTCTTGTGGCTGCAGTTGTGTTGGCACCCTTGCCCGCAGGTAGATTAGGGAGCAGATCACAATACAGATCCCCAGACATAACAGGAAACTGCACTTAGTACCTTCAAGCTGGATCATAATAGTCCAACTCTTCCGTATGCAGAGACCACCTCCAGGGATTAAACTCCTGTAATAGAGACAATAGGTTGTGTAAGACCCATGTGGGCCTGTGCAAGAACCAAAAGGAATACAACATAAGGTTAAATATATAGGTTAAAAGCCAATCATAGTCAAATTAAGAGAAATATCTCACTATTTCAAATTTAGTAACATCATGCATTACATGCATACATTACCTATGTGACTGAGGACCATGTTGAAATTCACATTGTTGGCAATTCATTTTACTTCTACATCTTTTGTGTTGAAATTGTGTGGTGAAGTTTTTGTGAAATTGTGTGGTGAGGCACCAATGTTGTGCACCTATCACAACATTAGTGCCTATTTACTTGTATTTCACAAGCACTAAACTAAAGACTATCCTTCTAGAACTATGATGCTTTGGAAGTCTCTGTTGACAATTCCTTAATAGCACCTCAGAGAAGTAGTTTCCCCGGGGTGACTGTTGTTGATGTTGGTATAATAATGCACCGGCAATGTTTAAATGAAGGCTACCATGGAAATGTGAGGATTTTCTACAGAAAGACATCAAGTCTATCTAGTTTGTGACTCCACTGGACTCTCCACCCCATAGTACTCCCACCATCTTGTCTGATTTATGTATTATTTGAACTTTAAGTACTGTAGCCTAATTGGAGATCAGCCTGAGCGTACCCAATATATCTGGTGCAACATACTGTAGCTATGGTGAGTGCATACTCATGACATTTGCACTTCCCACACATGTAACTACTAAACTGCTCAAATGTACATGTAATATGAAATGAAATGCAAATCACCCTTCCAAAGCAATTGACAATGTACCACAGATGGAAATACAGCCACCCCCAACGAAACAACCAATGATCTACCAATCATTGCATTTTTAGCTACTGTTTACATTATGGTCATTCATTTACTTACAGGATGTTGAGTGCCTGCTAAGATGTAACCACAGTTTCTACCCAATTTTTCCTGTTAATTTGTGTTGCTAAAATTATATCATTGCCTCCTGTTGATCCTAAGGGACTAAGGGAAACAGAAAATGAAACATGGCGGAGAGTTACCTTGATTTATGTTCAGTCTGTAGTCTAAAGGAGAAGGTTCTTTTTAGCCTTTTCCACGCCTTCTGTCTGTAATGGGAAGAAAGCCGTGCAATATTTCACTAGAGTCCATTCAGTCAGTTACAGCGGAGTGTCATTTTGGCTGCTGTCGGCACGTCGGTCACCGCAGAGTTCCTTTTCTTTCAGTGTCACTGATTAACTAGGGAAGCTGTGTGGTTTCTTCAAAACCCGCGGTGAAGCGAGCGAGTGTGCGTCCGTGCTGTGTTCAGTTGTTGCTCCCCCTGCATCCTCCCGAGACAGATGCAGTCACTGCCTGGTAACCACCACTTGCGTGCACTTACGCAACACACGCACGCAGATGCAGTCTCATTTCTTACCAAATCCTCTCTTGATTCAACAGTCGCACTGTTAGTTTCGTTTTGTGTAGATTTTGGTTCCTCTTCTTGTTTCTCTGTTCTTCTCTACCTTCCCCTTCCCCACCATGTCTTTTGATTTGTCGGTCTTGCATCACAGACTGTTTAGATCACAGCCATAGTCTCAGTAAGTAATCACAGCATCCCCAGCATTTGTGAGCTCTCACTCTGTATGCCTCAGATGGCTGACTCACATGATAAGAATATAATCTGTTTAAGATGGCATAAGGGCTGCGTCGTGGGTCATGATATCAACAGCCGTGTGTCTAGCTTGAGACCAGCATGCAGAGTGCCTGGTCAGCTACTGACTGTGTTTGGCCGGTTGTCACGCCCACTTGGATACACATGCTCATGATTTGTCCAATGCTGATCACAAAGTGGTTTTATCTGTGGTTGTTTTTTCATGTGATTTTGCAGGTTTCCCCTTGCACATGCCAATACAGCTCTTCATGTGCAGCTACTCTAGGCTAATGTAGTAATAAAGAGGACATCTAGCAGAACTTAATGTTCACATGTCATTTAATACAACTACAACATAATGGCTCCTGCGGACACCTAAATAGTACCTAGGGCTGGCTAGACTTAGGGCTGTGTATTGGCAAGGGCTTCACAATATGATATATGTCAAGATACGTGGGTCACGATCAAAGTGCGAAAGGGTATAAAACTATTCTACTTAAGAAAAAGTACTATTACTATGATGAATGTTTACATGTCAAGTTAAAGAATCTACTCAAGTACAAATTTGTTCTATTTATTTGGTTGCTTTTTTTAACAGGTCTTGCTTGTGCAGGCCTCTACGCTTACATACTACACATACATACTTATGTAAAAGTACACAAAAAAAAAAATGACTCGGTTACAATAATGCAATTAAGTGTTATTTGTTACTTTCCACCTCTGGTCACGATACGATACATTGTGATAAGATACATATTGCAATACATCTCTGTTAAATCCAAGTGGACTGTCAGTGTTTGGAATGTTTCCCCACATTGCAAACACCATCTGAGTGTATACGCATGCTACATGTTATTGGAAAGCTATTATGCTTGTGACTCGATTTGATAAACTGGAACAGCAGGTTTTTCAATGCTTTTGTCAGACTACCAACATAATTAACATTTAGGTAGATACGCCTCATAGTAGGCCTATCTATCATTTGATAACGGTCAAAATTACCTTATAAAATTTTCAAAAGTCCAGACAATCCAGTCCAGTAAAATATTCAGTCCAAAACACATTATTGCATCAAAAACATTGCACTCAAATGTTGTTCCATCATTTTGTATTAGCCGGCAGACATAATAGTTTGCACTTGCAGTTTGCCATGCAATCAAAATGGCCACTTTTGCTTGACCCCTCAATTGACCCAATCAGAGCTGTCCACAGCCTATAATAGCCAATGAGAGTCTGTAGCTGGATTTACATGGGACATTTTTTTCTTTCCGAATGGCATCTTTCCAATTGCCGATTTCGGGTTACCTTTTTACATGGGATGTCACCTAATTTGGTCTAGTGTTTACATGCGCTGTTGCAATTTATCCGAATAGATGGTAAACATGCACATATCTAGCTCATAATAACACCAGCTAGCTTTTTGTTCTACGTTGGAGAGTGAGGCAATTTGTATGACTGGTGGAGAAATATATGGCTCCACATGACATCACCATACTAACTCCCATTAACTTAATTGTCCAGACTTTGTACCATTCTTTTAATACACCATTGCTTTTACAGTGGCTGTGCAGAATAGTTTACAGGCACAAACAAAACTTAAGACAGGAAATGCACATGTCCGCGGTGTTAATATGGAGCATTTTCTTTTGGGTTGGGCTTTTAACCTGATTCCAGTCGGAATAATAGGGTCCATTTATAAATGAGGCTGGTTACATCTTTTGTAGTTTCAGGTACGAAACTAGGAAACATGCATTGGAATTGGAAAAGAGAATGAACATTTTTATTTAGCTCCGACAACAAAGCACTTGGACATGATCTGCTCGTAATTCGAACTTCACAGGTGGGAAGTAGGAATTTTAACAAGCACATGAAGGCAGTACTGTACGAATGGTACAGACCAGAGCCATGGAAATAACAGTTATGCTAACAGAAGTTCTAATGTTTCAATGTTCACATGGTTCATGGAAAGGCAAAATAGTTCCAGGAAGTGCTTGGTGGGCAATTTGAATATATATTTACATATATAACTTAATTTTTTGGTAATAAGTAGTTAATAAATGCACGATTAACATTTAAAATAGAATGTAAAGGGTACTTTTAATATTTAGGCTAAATTCGGGTAACTATTTTGGGGCTCCGTTGCTGTGAAAGAACGGAGATGACGCAACTATCTTTTTACATACCCTGGTACAGACGTGGTGTTATTCTTTATTAGCTCATATGCAAATGTATCTTTGTCTGTCTATATCCTAAATTATCCTTAATGTTTTGACTGCTCCTTTTATTAAACATAATATATTTTGGTTTAGTGCGGGGAGCCATTCCGAGAGGATTGTCTTGTGGTGATCAATGGTACCAAGGAGGAGGTGGAGAAGCTGAAAGAGAAGATGGACGAGAAGCGGGCCAAGGCGAAAGCTAAGGTAGTTCATTAGATGTGCATGTATTCTTCTTGTTGTTACTATTAACTACACATACTGCATAGTGTATAATGTTGAAAAGCTGGTTTACATTTTATTAGGTTAAATGTTTTCTTTATGTTATAAGATTCTCTTTGCGCTTGTTTGTAATCTGACCTTTTTGTTCCTTTTAGAAATCCAAGAAAAGCAAAGTTGCAGAGACTTTGTCTACACCTTCTGTTGTAAAAGGTGGGTTTATACGTATACATATGATAATAATAATAATGAGTCTGTCTACTCAATGGACATAATGTCATAACAAATATGTTTGTGTGAGTAAACCGGAGACCCGCTATTGCATCACTCTACTCCCCCGTGACATTTGTATTGTATTATCTCAGTGAGCTCAGCAGTGTAGAAGGCTATGTACACTGACCTCTGATGATGAAGTTTGCTTAATTTATTTTTCCTATACCACATTAAGAAAATCTAACAGAATGTAACTCATGTACGTCATATTTTCTATTTATTCATGTCTTCTCTAAGACTTTCTCCAAATATTGGATACTTTCTACACCTTATAATGGCTTGGAACAGAATAGAGAACATAATGACTTAGCCCATTGCAGTTTCATAATAACACTGATAATGTACACAAAACACACTGGTCATGGAATTTCATCAGTGGCTTTAAAAAAATCTTATTGCTAGAGAGATACTTAATACAGTACATACTGTATGTATGCACAATTACATATACTGTAGGTGAAATAAAAAGGTTCATGAACCTTTACTGATATAGAGTAGTCAATATAGGCCCATTGAAACTCTACTCTGAGGTTAGGTTAATGTGTCTACTGGTTCATAAGAAATGCGGCGCTCTATATACAGTAGAAACTATTTATATTACAATGACAATCAGTTACTCAGTGACAGGTGTATAGAATGGTTATTATGCTGGTTTGAGTGTGCTTCAGAACCCGTTAAGAATTACACATATACCTATAACCATGCTATGATTTGTTTTGGTTTATTAGTCAGTGGTGATGCTGTCATGTTGTATTATGGTGTGTCACACTGCTAAGAAACATGGGATTTAACTTGATTTCTATACATGTAATGTTATTTGTTGGTTGCATGGTATTGCATTTCTCGGTTAATAGTTAAAATGATCATTTTGCACTGCGTTCTAAAGATATGTAGTAAATAATGCCCAGATATTGGGCCTGTTTTGAGCATTTCCATATGTAATATATAGTATAGAATATGTATCCTACCATTAAACAGGTACAGCTTGTTTAAAATGCAGCTGCTAGAGTCCTACCAAGAATAAAAAACAGACTACATAAGTCAATACACTGGCTTCTGGTAAGTCATAATTGATTTAAGGCATTGGTGCTTGTCAAAAAAACATTAAATTATGGGACCAAATGGTTGTCTCTGAAATATTAATAAATATAGACCGCCCATGCCTCAGGACTTTAGGGAGTGGTCTGCTAGTTGTAACCGCTATCAGAACTGAACATGGTGAAGCAGCTTTTAGTTATTATGCTGCACATCATTGGAACCAGCTCACTGATCATCTTAGGTGTGAAACAGCTTTAAGGTTTGCTTCCCCATCTGCTGGGAATGTTTTTCAGAACACATTGAGAATTTCAGACATTTTGTATAGATTCTAAAGCATATGGAACTAATGCATATTGGTCATTGTTTTTGTTTATAAGAATTTATTTTGTTTCTATGGCGGACTAAGAGGTTTGTATGTGTGTGTATATGTATACATTCTATTCGATGACGTCAGAATTCTACGCCGCAGCCATTTAGTAGACACACAAAGTAGTTTGCATAGATCGGTACAGTGTTGTCAATACAATTGCTAAAATAACAGCTTACAAAGTCTACAAACATAGATTTGAAATGTCACCACCATAGTTGTCTACTTTTATTGTGTGATCTTATTTGTATTCTCCTTGAACATTTACACAGATTCTCCAAAACAAGACACTGCACAGGGGAGTTCAACTCAAACTGTGGGAGAAGCTAGCCAGTCAGGTATACTTCTCAAGTCAATACACAATACTTTTATTTAGGGATAACATGCGAACTTGGCAATGCAAAAATGGCTGTCATTGCTCAGCGTATAGTGGGTCTAATGACGCTTTCATAGTGCTGTATTTATTCAAATGTTTTTATGGTTGTTGTCCTGTAGATGGAGCATCTGGATTGGCCAGCTCCTCCACAGAGACCAAGTCTTCTACTTCCAAGAGGTCTGTCCAGGACATGGAGGAGAAATCAGAAGTTTTTAAATCTCTCTTCACCTCACACAGCTCTGCTAAGCGCTCTAAAGACCAAACATCCACCTGGGTGACTCACACACCTTACCATTTCTAGTCGTTATGCCCTCTATTACAGGATAGTCTAATTTATGTGTGTTGTTTTTTTTTTTTTTTTGTTTTTTTTGCCACTTTTATGTTTTTTTATTAAATCTTTCTAATCATAGTTGATTTACTACAACTTTCTACATTAAGTGAATACCCAGTTATATCCTGGGTCACACAAATATTGAATGCTCATACATACTTAACACTTAAATAGCATTAAAGTGTTTACCTAGTGTGAGTGTAATGCTAATAACTCCCTAAGCTTAATTGAGTTTTTGTTTTGGTACATATTACCTTCTACAGTACATATATTCCCCTGGAGCTCATGTTCTCATGCTGAGGCAAGGCAATCTGGGATCATCACAAAACTGAATTTTAGTGGTTATTTACTGACCCCTATCGGTTAGATTGTGTATCACAGGTTAACACGGCCAGCACATTTGGTATTGATGTTGAAATGAGTACTCCCCATATAATAATCGTTTCATTATTTCTGTTTCAGGCAGGTGTTTTTAAATGTATTTAAACTCATGTAAAACATAAAATATATACTTTTTTGCATTTGATTTGAAAGATATTTCAGAATATTCGTAATAAACTAAAGTGACAGTCATAAACAAAGCTTTCAGTTTATATTTAATGTTCCCTTTACTTGTGTTTTTGTGAATGGGTATCGTTCTGAACGTTTTCTTTTTTTTTTTTTTTGTAGCTGGAGATACCTCTGTACAAACAATCTAAGATTAAACCTGACTTTTTTTTTATTCGGTGTTGACTGTCTTAATATCCGCTAAGAATACATATTTTGAGTGAGGATGTTAATTTTTATTAAATACAATTTTAATCGAAAATGCCTCTAACCAACATGTGTGGCAATCTCCATTGTCATGTAACATTTGTTGGCCTTTATTCGCTATAATGTTCCATGTTTAAAGTAGGCCCACTTGGCAACACATGTGGAACAGGTCGTTTGCTGCCACACATCTGTCTTCCAAACACAAGATTAAAGCAGCAACTTCTGGCTGTTATCAGCAATTTACCTCACATCACTGCAAGTGAAAGAACAAGGTTTCAAGAGGAGAAATGTACGATTAAATATTGCACAGTTGTCATGTCTTGCCAGAAGGTGGCAGCAGAAGCATTTATTATGGACCTGACCTTAAAGAATTGACCTGCAGTGAGTCAAGAGTTGTCTTAAAACATAGTGTTGCAATTATCATTGGTAGGCTGCATTTTTAATCCACCAGTATTCTCATGCCTTTTCATTAGACAAATGTTTCACCTGTACTTTGTGTTTTTTTTTTATTAGTTTATACATATTATACTTTATATGTAAAGTGGTGGATGTGGTTTCATAGCCTAGATCTATTTCACGTGCAAGGTATTTCCATATGGCAGTTGTGACAGAGGAACTATAAAATGTAAAACAGCTTCCTGATTTAGTACAGTTTCATTCTTAAAGACCCCGGAGACAACTGTTGCCAGCAATATTAACTGATCTTAGGTTTTACAGGTGGTAAAGAACTTTGATACTCACTGGGACCCATGCCCATACATTGTTTAGACCTATCTAGTTAGATCGACCATAAGATCTGACCAGCCAATACGTTTTCATGCAGCGATTAGCTATATAATCTATATCTTATGGCTACTATATAATGTTGGTAACTAAAATTTGTTTTTTTCTTCCCCTAAATCATTTGTATAAATAAAGTGTCGTATGTTAAGCCTGTTTCAGATTTCAAAATTAGGCTGCCTCGAAGTGATAGACTATAGGCTAATCAAGGCACAAGTCATTATGTGACCTATAAGTGCACAAACCGTAATACTAAAGCGGCCAGATTTATTTTTATTCAGTCATTTAGTCCATCCATCCATCCATCTTCTCCCGCTTATCCGGAGTCGGGTCGCGGGGGCAGCAGCTTCAGCAAGGGACCC
>JAOEGT010110765.1:0-12489 GCA_025447795.1 Speoplatyrhinus poulsoni | reverse complement strand
CTATCTAATAAAATAATGTAGCCTATGTTTAGGTAGACTTCCTTCGACAGATATTCGTAGGGGGGCGGCGCCCGTGCCCGTAATGTACCCATAATGTACCGGCCGCCACTGCAGTATACCATTGAATAGACTAAAGCAAAGATCTGATGGACAAATCTGAAATATCAGTTTCTGTCCCTATATTTTACAGAATTATGAAACTTAAAAATAATGTAATATTACAATTTATTCATATTTTAAAGTAAAATAATATGTTTTTTGAACAATTATACCTTCTTGAGCCGTCAATTTGACCATTTTAAGTTTTAATCAAATATATAAAGTTCCTAGCACCATAGAAATGCTTTTCCCCACCTTCATGTATCAAGGGTGAGTGCCATATTTTGAAGTTTTTTTTTTTTAACCATTTAAACTACAATAATGTATGGAGAAAAAAAAAAATATATATATATATATGATATACATTTGTTAAATAAGCAAAATGCCAAATTTATATTATAAAATATATAATAAATCATCATTGCTCTATAACTCCGACTACGTCTGCTAAAATGTCTATGAAATAATATTTAACAAAAGCTTTTATCATATCAAAAGATTAAGGTAAGATTTACGGTACATGAGCTCTTTACATGAATGCAATTAGAAAATTCACTAAGATGGCATTTATGTGAATTCATACAGCCAATTAGTTAAGTAATCACGTGGTCTAATTTTAAATGTTTTTTTTTTTAATATTAAGAGATTTTGTTATTCCAAAAGTGGACGTTTCCATAGAATCACTATAATTTTCTTTTTACGTCTAATTCACTATATGGCTGTAAACAACTGTGCACTGCACATTTTACCTCCATTATAAATAATAAGACATTTGTGCTTTTGTAGTGATGCTATCATATTTTTTCCTGGAAGGCTCCGCAGTAAATGATTTATTGCCCAATTATTTTCCTGCAGAAAGACAGCAGGGTTTCATCCAGCTGCTACGTGGGAACTGCAATCGTTTCCTACCTCTTTGCCATCAGATTTCAGACTACCGAGTTCTGGCACACAATATAAGCAGAAAAAAATGCAGCCATTTAATAACAGCACTATTGTGTCCGTCTGTCTGTCTGTCTATCCATCTTATAGTGAATGCAGATGTGTTTGACCTTAGATACATGTGTTTTCTCCCAATCAGAGAAAACTGGATGGTGGATTTGCTTTCTGTGATGTCCTCACCCATGTCCTGCTGGAATCATCTGTTAACCCTCTCTCCACTGGCTGACTCGTAACCCGCAATTGGTTGACTAAGTGTTGTGATCACACGTTACTGGATATACAGTACATAATATGTATTATCCTTTTTTAAGCTTCAATCTCGGTAATAAACAACTGTTTTCCAAACCACCATTGCAAAATATATTTCTTTATTTCTAGAGATTTAGGTCTTATGCACTGAGATCCAGATCATTTGGACATACAGTATATATGTTTTGGAGTCATGCACCTGGTGGTCTGTACATGTACTGCATCTAAAGAATGTTCGCTAACCACTTCAGAGAACTACCTAATGTATAGTCCAAGAAAAAAAGATGAAAGGATTAAAGTATCTGCAACAGAATATTTTTTTTCGCCATACATATTGTTTACTTATGGAGTTGAATGTCTACAATAATCAACTGATGGGGAATATTGATAATAGCATATTTTAATGATTATGTAAACAAATAGCCTTCAAAATAGGCAACAAAAAAGACCCAACATTGTGGTCAACCTATCAAAATTACATTTGGTGGGATGAACGTACACCATAAAACAATATAATAATTTTTGTATTGTGACATTTATGTAATTTGCAGTAATTTATGCAAATTGCTAAAAAAACGATTCTATAATTAGCATAGCCTTCTGAGTAGCCTAATCTAGACTAATCGATTTAAGGATGTTCTACTACATACCTAAACAATATGAACGGTGAAGAAATTTGTTACATTTAGCAACTACATAAACACGTGGTAAACGAAACAGTGGTTTAATCTCAACAGAAACAACACATACAATAACCCACAAGAACAGAAACAACCAAACAAACACTAAATACTCGTGGGTGAGTAGTCAACTCAAAACAGGTGCACAGACAGGGAGGGGAGGGGCTGCCACGACGCCTTGGGCGGTGGTTAGTGAACCGACGCGGCAGCGCGCCGGCGGAGAGGGAGCCTGGACACACCCCCGGACCTAGGTGTGACAAAATTCTGTTGCAGAAGTTTCAGCTCTTTTATAAGCTATCTTTCCTGGCCTACTAAGAGACAGATGAAAGATGCTGAAAAATGGACAATCTTAAAAAGCATCTGTTGTATTTTGTTGGGGCTAGATCTGCAGTAATTTGTCATGGTGACCTAGAACGCAACAGTCGCTCCATAAATATAAGGTTTATTGAGAATTACAGTTACTGGAGCACAGCGTTTGTTTGTCTCTAAGCTGGCTCTACCCTCGCCTTTAAGCAGATGTTTTTACCTGTCGCTTTCTCAGTTTCTGTGCCTCTCGCATCAACCTACAGATCTGGTCAATCAGAGAATGGAAAGTGAGCAGCGCCAGATCACCATGGGAGCATGACGAACAGACAAAGGAAACATGGAAATGCAGTATAACAGTTTCCAAGCTGCTTAAGTGTGAGGTAAACAATTAGAGAGCCACATTAACACAAGTACTGTAGTGTACAGTATATGTGCCTTGGGCGAGCCACACAGAAAACAGCTAAATATGTCTGAATATTGCTTCCAGTACGCCAAAAACAAGGTGTATGCCAAAGCAACCTTTTAGAGGAAGCAATTTGTCCTTTGGTGAGGCCTGCGCGATGACAGTAGCTCACAGATTCACATTTATTTAAACCAATTATGACTAAGTTGTTCCCTCTTAATTATTGCTACACCCTTCCGGCTCGAACTGGGAGTTCATGCCAACCTTAGTGAATCCAGAGTTGATGCATGTGGCTACAAGAAGCAGGTCGTTGTAAACATGCACAGCGGCAGAGGCATTTCCATGTGTGTGCATGTAGGTGCATGATTAGTGCTGTTACGGTGTGAGATTAGATATCAAAATACAGTAATGAACGTCCTGCAAGCATGTGGGCATTGAGATTAGCCCCAAATTCAGAAAACCAAGAAAATTAAAATAGATTTTCTCCAGACACTGGGTGGGCATTGCCATGTCTCATGTTGTGTTTATGTTCCCATTTACAGAGCCAGGGCTGTGTATAAACACCGGGTTCATTTTGAGCACATGAGGAGATACTCGCTAAAGAGTGTATTGGAGTGGAATCGCTTACCTCACCTGTAAATATGCGTGACTAAATAGCAGCAGGTTTCTAGGACTAATTCAGAAGATTATGTTTCCTTATGGGTCCTATAGCCCTTTGTGATCCCTGGCACAGTGGAATCCTGCTAACATGGTCGGCCATCTGTTCACCAGTGTTGTACGGTGGTATGTTTGAATCACGATGTGTCAAATAAAGACTTTAATTCATTAATATCTATGTTGGTGATGTACCTTAGCAACTGATTGTTGTTATGGTTGATTTTCATTTGAAGTGTTTATGCTTTGCAGCTGCAAAAACATGTGAATGCTGGCAGAGGCTATAATAGCAGTGCTCATGCAAAGTGAGGTGTGAAATTATAACAAGGTGATGATCAGAGCCAATTATGTCAGACTATCAGTCAACTATATGGCTTTACTATATACTTTTTACTTTACACTCTTTGATGAGAAAGCATTCACAAATGAGGAACAAAAACGTGGCACATGTCCTTCCTATTGACACACTCCTTGATTTGTTTATTGCGGCTCAACACAAAAAACAATCTGGGTTTAGATTCATCAAAAAAACTGCGATAGACCCCTGTAAGCATGTCAGCACTATCAGGAAGATTGGTAGTAGATTTTAATTGGCTGTTAGCATTGTCATTCACAAGTCATTCACTTTAGTTGCTCATTTCAGTTTTTCCGTTTGTTTTAACTTATAGCCTATTTATTTAATAGATAGCATACTTACAAACAGTCAGACTCATTTCAAGTTTCCTAACAAATTCCTCTGTAAATTTAACGTCGACCTGGTCATTGAGATACGTAGTTGGTCGTGGTGCATGCCAATAAAAATAGCTTGTTTTCATTCACAAGAATTCTTAGAACTATTCATGTTCATTTACTTAAAAAGTTGTGTGTTAAATTGTAAAAAATGTGGCGAGTGGAACAATCTACGGGCCCTGAACTACCACATTTTCTGTGAGCTAGAGGAATGTTACGCAGCTTATCAAATGTAAGCTGACGACAATATTGGCACATAGCTATTGCTGGCCTGCTCTCCATTTAATTGTTTGACTTCATTAGCATCCAGCAACATGAGGCATTTGGCATACAAGTAAATTAACAGTGCACACATTTTCTCACCATCTTGAATATAATTCTAGTGTGTGTTGAATATTTGGGAGCTATTGCCTGAAATTGAAAGCATTCCACTCCTTATTTCGTTCTGGGTCACATTGTGTGGCTTATAACCTGATATTGGGCTGTGTTCACTGTTTAGCTGCTTCCAACAGAAGATTGTTTCTTCTAATCCGCCTCTGTATTTGCGTGGACATGTCATTAGGATCATGCTAGCCAGGTATGGCAGCTGCTAATAATATGGACACTATAGTTATAGCTGGCCTGTTCTGTTGTGCATTTAATTGTGTGATTTCACTAGAGGCAGTCAGCGACGTGAGAGACGGTTGGCATTTGAGTGAATAAACAACGCTCAAATGGCTTCAATCAATAACTTTACTACAGACGTACAATCCAGATTAAATACAAGATGTCACATACCGTCTAAATTACATATAAGACTACATACATAAATGACAAAAGTACAATAAAACCAAAAACGTATATTATTTGTTTACGTCATCATTGACATCTGGCTAATGGTAATTGAATAATTGCCTTTATTGCCCATCCCTAAATATACACACACACCCACACACACATAGGGTGTTTTCCTAGTGATCTCATCTGCTGGCTGTACAGCGGGGCGTGTCTTAGCGCGCCCCCAGCGAGACACATGTAGTGGCTGCGGGCATCAAACTGACTCTGTTGCTATGCCAGCCGCATGTCTTTTCTGCAGCACAGAAAACAGCAACAACAACAACAACACTTAGTCAGCGTTTCTAGCAGGTCAAAGAAGCTGTTAGGCCTTTAGCGGCCATTCTCCGTGGAAGTGAAAGACAGAGGGTTTAGTGTTGGTTCCCACTGAGTGGGGGCTGTTAGGGTTCCATCGTACAAGTTGTCAACACGCACGTTATCAATGATTCGCATTATCAACGTGTGTTTCTTACTGTACTTACGCCAGACTGTCAGGATAAACATCCCACTTGAAGCCGCTATGGCTGCTAGGCCACCCACACGCCCCTCCCCTCGACACGAATCACTAGTTATCATCTCTGCCTTTGTTTGCCATCTTTAATTATTATGAGCGAGGCCGCTTTTGTCTTGACAGCGCCCTGCACTATGGGAGGCTCAGGGTTTTATTTAAGAGGAAAATAGTGGCGTTAAAAATGAAGGGGAGGAGGGAAAAAATTTAATTTAAGGGAGATTGTGCCTGCGTCTTGAATGTGTGTTGGGAATTATTTGACTGGCTGGAGGTGGTAGTGAGAATACAGATGAGTTGTAGACTGAAATTAATGTTTACTTTCTATTTTCACTGAATAGAGATCTAGGGTGTGTGGAATGTTTGGGAGCTATTGGGTGAAATTTAAAGCATTCCACCCCTCGTTTCATTTCGTTCAGGTTATAAGACACACTTTCTAACCTGATATTAGGTTGTGTTCACTGTTTAGCTGCTTCCAACAGAAGATTGTGTCTTCTAATCCGCCTCTGTATTTGCGTGGACGTGTCACTAGGATCGCGTTAGCCAGGTTTGGCAGCAGACACCAAGAAAATGGAGCTGCTAAGCCAAGTTTTCGCTCATCAGCTTTCAAAAAAGATTAGTTATATAACGTGGCTATTTTAGGTCCAAAATCATTACAGGGAATCAATCCCTTAATGATGTGAGAAAAGGGCAGCATCAAACAGAGGCACACCATAAACAAACCGATAACAGTGTGTGTGTGTGTGTGTGTGTGTGCATGTGTGTGAGTGCGTGTGCACGCGTGTGTGCATGTGCGTGCGTGTGTGCGTGTGCACGCTCGTGTGTCTGTGTGTGGCGATGACCACATGAGAACAGTGAAAGACAATCAACTGACTGCAAATGCCTGGAGATCTGAAATCTCAAGGACGCAGTAGGAAGGACTGAGGTTGGACGATAAGGCTTATTAGTCTCTATTGGGAGGGAGGAGGGAGGGAGGAGCTGCCAGAGGCATAGGCCATCGTGAGCACAGAAGCAGAACAGATGCAACGAGAAGAAGTCATGAAATACTGTAGAGGCCAGTAGAGATGTACAGAATCTGATGGGTGCAAAACATGGAATGAGATAATAAACCATAAGCAAAGGCTAGAGGGAGACGATACACCCTTAAATATATGAAGGAAAGGCATATAGATGGAGATCAAAGGGGGGTGGGGCTGTATTTTCTTACAGCGCCTAAGGATACACTAGCTCTGACTGTTGGAGATGAGCCTTTGAGGTTCGCTGATACACACGGATCGACTGAGGTACATAGTCCGCCCAGCGAGACCACTATTCACACCAGTAAAGCAGCCCGCACTGCACCAACAGTCTGGTCAGCTCTTTTGGATGGTGTTTGAATGTTAAGCTGTTGGCACTAACTCAGGAGCAACGGGACGGGTAAGCAAGCAGCTTTGTTTAGCCGAGAAGACTTATTAACATTGAGAGCAGAGAGAGAGAGAGAGAGAGAGAGCACAAAAAGCAAAACACATTATAAAAACACATGCAAATGAACACTGAAGTAAAGCACACACACACACACACACTGATGTGGTAAGATTGCAGGGAGTATTTATGTGACCTCACCGCCCACACACCTGCCCTTGATCCCCACCCTGTTATTCCCATCTTCCAACATTGTCGTTATTATTAAATACAGTGCTATTTCTCACAACTGAAAGAAAGATGAGATCATTTTTGAGGTCATCAACAAAAGAAGTTTGTCATATGAAGTTATGATCTCCATATTGTATCCATTTGTAACATAAACAAACCATAAGATGACAATATATGTCATCTCAAATGACAATACACCAGTCAAGATGTATTGAAGATGTTTTATAGGGCTGGTTTTATCACACCAGCCCTATACTTTAAAGTGTAACTTTAGCTAACGTTAGCTAAGCAAAGTATAATCGTTGATTTGGAACCTTCTGAAAACTGGTCTGGTTTGGATCATATGATTTCACGTGATTGTTCTCTGATTGTTTCTGTATCGGGTGGATATTTTAACTCGATCAAAACAACATCTCTCCCTTCAGTGACATAGGGTGCTCGCTCAGAAGCACTGCCCCCAAAACTGAACACTCATCACCAAGGCTGGGATGATATATTTGCTGAATTTGACAAAAGATTCATTATTTTATAATCTCTTACCACACCTTTAACAGGACTAATGTCTAAATGGGTACAAATAGAAGGCTGGAGAAGCTCTGGGTGAAATAACTGCTCATGCCTCTAGGCAAAGATAAACACATATCTGCCAGTCTGTTGCCTAAATCCTCCAGCCGTTCAAATCCGAGCAAAGAAATAAATATATAAAGTACACATTTTGAAAAGTAAAGGAAGTTAATCCAAGCTAACGCTGATTATGGAAAACAAAGAGGGAATACTGGTGTTCTTAGTGAACCATGTCTGTCAATTCAGGAAGCTCAGCATCAAAAGAAGCCTGCGTTCAACCACCTTGTGGCCTTGTTCTCTGCGTGTGTTTATAACGTACCATGTGATTGGTGTGCAAGTGTTTCGATCTGCTCCACTAGGTCATTGGAGTTCCACTGGCTCATTCCCAGCAAAATGGCGTTCTTCCCCTCCAACACATCTGCTGGGACATACACACACAGAGAGAAAGAGAGAGATGGGTAAAGTAAGACAAAATGGAAGTCACAAGGGGGACAGAGATTACTCCCTAATCGCATCACATGTATTGCTATTCTCTTCCCTCTGGAACATCCACACCCTAATAAATGAACAAAAGAGCATTGCAATACATACAGTATAATCCTGTATCTACAGACGTGGCCAGTAGATACAGGCAGGTAGGGCAGAGCCCATCATCGACCCAAAAGAGTTTGTCCGTGTGTAAAACTACTGCAGAAATGGCGATCAACATCACCGTCATGTGCCTGCTGTGTCCAGACTAGAGTTTATTTAAAACATTTAAATTAAAACATTTTAATGACTACACTTACAAGACACATTTAGCTTGGCCCTGATATACCAGACACATACAAAGCAAAGAAGTACAAGGAGAAACCCTACAGCAGGACACAGACATGGTACAGTATAGAAAACAGAGCTATGCTCAACACAGAATAGCCTATTGTGTTTTCCCTGCATATTGATCCTGTAGCAGGGTCAGGACAAAGGGATAAACAGGACTAGCCTAACACAGGTACTGTCTATTCACTATTATAGTCATTATACACTTAATATAACTAGTGTTTAATTGTTTAATATACATAATTATTAAAATAAGTATACCAAAACTGGGCATGGCTAACTATTAAGGGGCTGGAGCCAGTGTCCCCCCACTAGTATTTATGGCTCACTGCTAACATCCATAACACAGCTGGATAATATGCGGATCCAAATGAACTGATATGAACGACCATGTACTGTGTATGACCAACATTGCCGCCCACGTTTGGTGCTACCTGTCACCAGTGTCGACTGATGCCGACGCACCCCAAGTGACAAGCTATCATGGCCGACAGCTCTCTCGCACTCACACACACGCCAGCTCTGACAGGGCCTCCACAGTGGATGTCCATTTCACTCACACAGTAGTGGGCCAGTTTTACAGTACACATGTTGGTGATGGGATTAACACACACACACACACACACACACACACGGACACATACACACACACACACACAGCCCAAGCAAATCAGCACACACAATACAAGTCATGTTTTTATGGTTGAGTTCTCAATCGTCTGAAAGGATCCGAAAGGACTAGACTAGTTTTTACATATAAATACATATCTATGAAAAGAATAATACAAATTATATCCACAGGTGTGACATAATTTCTGGATTGCAACCGATTGTCGCATTCTCTTACTCCCAGTCAGAGCTTGACAAAGTGTATATATATATATATAAATGATTATAGCTAGTCATTTCTCAACTCTCCAAGAGAATGGAAAAATCAAACCTGATCAACCAGGGACATAGAAAAACACAAATGTAGAGAACAGATTTAGACATCCTTTAAATTGTTGAATTTGTTAAATGAAGAACAAAAGAGGAACTGAAGGATTGTTGAACCACAAAGAAACAACCACAAAATTACCTTTCCACTCGAATTTACTCTATAGCATTTATACTTCCCAAGGTCTTGAGAAATATAAGAACTGCAACCACAGATATCCTGACAATACCACTTGCATTTTCTTGGCTCATTTAATTTACTTTGCCATCATGTGAAAAGCAGATTGCTAGTGAAATCTTCCTGCATAATGATAAGAACAGGGTGACCTGTCACATCTGCAAGGATCCTTTCATAGATGGATAGAAGAAACATGAATGTATAGCTCACAGTCACGACCCTGGAAACAGGTAGATAGAAGTGAATGACAAATGTAAAGGAAAAAGTTCCTCTCTTGAGAAAATAATTTAGTGAAGTGTGTAACTCGATAGTCTGTTGCACATTACAGTAATAAAGTATAGATTGCATACAGTAGCCTACAGTATAGTGTATGTATTCTGGACTACATGAGAACTGACATGGCTCAAGGTTAAGCGACTGACTCCATCACAACATGTTTTGCTAAAATGCAGATTCATTTTCCATTTAATTTGTCCTTTTCCATTGCCACCCAGGTAGATTTAAGAATTTTGATTGTAGTTCAGATTAACAAAATGTTAATAATAAATGTGTATACAAGTAATGTGATAAAAGAGGCATAGCATTGCATAAAACAACATTAGTATTGGTTAGGAATCAGTTTCTAACTACAAGGAGAATTACTACAATAAATCCACACATTAGTTGCCGACAAGCACAATTACGTTTACAGAATGTATTCTCCATTCATTCAAAGGATACCGTATTCTAATTAAACAGTCAGTTGTCCTCATTATTCAAGCTCCTGTCATCAGAAAATAAATATGGATGTGCAGAACATTAATCACTTGCTCATGTTAATATACTGTATAAGGACAGATATTCAGCTTTTGCAGCCAACAGGTACTGTAGCACACACATAAATACATGAAAATGTAATCAATATGACAAATACTGGTAGTTTGAGTCTTTGTATTGGGAAAATATTTCATTATTATTTGTTTGATTTTTATTCAGCACCTCAGGCATCTTGCTAATAGTTTTGATGCAATACAGAGATAGCTAGTACTGAGGTATTGTAAGCAGATATATCCAGACATACAGTAACACTGCATTATCATTATGTAATTTAATAAGAATACATTTGGGCATACAAACATTGCCCTAGTGTTTATCCACCTAAATCATCAAAGAGGTTCTGACACCTTTAACAACTCAGATTTGATATAAAAACATGTTTAGTGATGTTTTTACTGTGAAATCAGAGCTGCAAGCCCTGTTGGTTTATTTGTTGTAAAGTAACAATTATGAGGATAACTATTTAAATCAAAATGAAACCAGGTTAGATCATTGCAGTTAATTGTAACATCTAATGTGTTTTAAAGGCAATTGGCAAAATCACGTAAACAGTTTACACTCAAATATGTGGCTAATCTTGTGCCTAAGATATGTAAGTATTTAAAAACCTCCATACTCCAAAGAGATCCACACCTTGTGAGACCATCCTGAACAATAAGCTGAAGACCCCTCAGTAACAACAGTCGAGTGATAGTCCAGCTAATAGTCCTAACTGAATTGACGCCGACAGCAAGAAGTGCCTTATAAAGTATTCATCAACACCTGTGTTTGAACATCTTCAGCACGTTGGTTTTCCTGATTGCTTCAAGGTACAGCTAACTTTAGCTGTGCCCCATCTGGAAAAGTATCTTGTGGTAAATAAATTGTGCTTTACAGTGCTATGTCAATAATTATATGCCCAGGATAACAGATGAAAGGCTGGAAAGAGTACTTAGAATGACAGACTTGATCATTATTGGTCCAAATATGAAAATCAAGAACTCTTGCTTTACCTTGTCTTTACCTCAGGACCTGCTCCATTTAAACTCTGTGCAGTCCAACATGGCCAAAACAATGTGAGAGTCAGTGAATGTAAGCTAATACACTTTGTCAAGTTCAGCAAATATCTCCTCACGGGCCGCCAGCTGTCTGTTGTGTGTGCTGAAGAAAGAATCTGATGTTTCTACACTACAATGTAAATGGAAACACAAACAAAGTGGTGCTGTTACCTGCTTCACTTCACTGACATCGCCGACGACTGCAGTCCAGCGCTGGCTTCTGGGATGAGGTGATAACATGGTGTGTGTGTGTGTGCGTGTGCGTGTGTGTGTGCGTGCGTGCAAATGCTTGTGCGGTAGCACTAGTAACAAGTGAGCGAATGTCAGTGGAGATGATCCAGCCAATGTGATGGATGCCAGCGAGACAGCCACAGTGCGTCACATAAACTCAGTCTGACACACAGCTCAGGCCGCATGCTGACAGAGAGTAACCCCCCCCCCCCTCCGAGTCTCTGTCTCAAATGATACAGATTGGTGTTGACGGATGAAATGCCCAAATGCTGTCTCCAAGCCATGAGATGCTGGCAAGTAAATAGTATCTACAGTATCTGTGAATTGCTGTACACTGAAGAGTGCATAATTACAGCAGCCGTGACAACCGGCTTGAGAGGTAAACATTTGAGCTGCAATGTGACGTTTAGGAAAACATATAGCCAAAGCCAGAGAATTATTTGTGACTCGCGGCAAAGCTGCAATTCTGTTGTTTAAACGGACAGTCCGAGATTAGTGCTGGTGGCTGAAACGAGCTTTAAAACAAAAAAAAAAATGTCTGTCTTTGTTTGGAACACAGAGAGCTTGCAATCGAGGAGTGTTTAAAAATTAACCTTTATTTTGTGGTGTAGAGTAAAGGCTGTTGCACACTGCACATGGAGCCCAAATGGAGCCGACGTGGATCCTCTTTGGATCTGCTCTAATGTACTGCCAAATTCTCTGAAACGCATTTGGAGTTATGATAGAGAAATTCAATTCACACAAACATTCAGTTCACGGGCAACAGCTCTGGTGGACATTCCTGCAGTCAGCATGTCAATTGCACGCTCCCTCAAAATTTGGAACATCTGTGGCATTGTGCTGTGTGATGGAACTGCACATTTTCGAGTGGTCTTTAATTGTGGCCAGCCTAAGGCACA
>JAOEGT010110754.1:2500-12491 GCA_025447795.1 Speoplatyrhinus poulsoni | reverse complement strand
GGTCCCCTGCTGGAGCTGCTGCCCCCGCGACCCGACTCTGGATAAGCGGATGAAGATGGATGGATGGATGGACTGTACTGTGAAGCATAGAATGTACTCTGCAATATAAAGGTAGCCTTTGTAGGAGCAAAATTAAATAGTTCAGTTATTAATTATAGTCTATAGCCTGTGCTAAAGACCATTTTTGGTCTTGAAGGAAGGACCTTCATCCATGTTACGTTAACCTTTACCATTGTACAAGGTCATTGCTGCAGATGAACCACTTGTATTATCTCTCATGAATTTCAACAGAGATGTACTTCCACTGGACCAATAGTTTAACCAGCCTAGAAAGGCTCTAGTCCGCTGCTTCAGCGTTTCTCCGTAGGGGAGCACAGACGTCCAGCAAGCAGGTCTCCTTACTTAAATGGTTGTCCAACAACCACGTCAGCCGTCACAGACAGCAGGACGGACCCCTGGGAGCTCAGCCTGCTCTTCTAAAGGAGGAACATCTGTCTTGGTACAGGCTGCACGATCTGAACTTTGACCTGTGCCACCCACCTCATGACAACACATCCACAACATCCACACATTACCTATTCCCTAGCTGAGTCCGTGTTTGTTGCTACAGCAACGCATCTACAGCAACCATAGGGCTGAGTGGTATCTGGTAAATGCCTAGTTCTGTACATAACCCTGTTGTCAGACTGTGAAAATGGTTGAGCAATAGATACCATAGTGATTCACTTATTCCCCAATATAGAAATAAAAACCCTCTCCACGAGAGCCTCTGTTTGTGTTTCTATTAATGACTGCTCACTTTCTGTTCGAAACGACACGGAAGCCTGAGATGAAACCTGTTCAACTTTCTATATTTGTTTCAGCTTTCATCCCAGGTGACAATTTCAATTATTTTCAAAAATGTAACACGTTAGTGGGGATATAAGCAATACCATTCTGTCCCACAACCCTACGAAATGTCATCAAAGATTTACATAACATGCCAACTACACCATAATTGTAATCATAGCAAACACCATTTTAGACAGTACATACATATATCACACTTGGCATGTAGCGTGCTGTAGAAATTGTATTGAAAAACGATTAGCCTAGCCTTAGGAAGTAATTTCACAGTAAACACAGAGGAACAGAATCTGACATAAAACAAATCATTTACAAAATAAGTGTTTTTCACAACGTGACCTTACATGTTATGATCTTTATCACAGTGTGTCTATGTTTACCTCTGTGACAAACCAGCACATACAGATTCAAAAACTCCATTCTCTGAAACATAACATCATTTTTTTCAGGGGAAAGCAACCAAGCAATCACTAAGGAATACATTTCCAGAACTCTCCCAAAAGAGTTCAAATACATTTGCTTACCATTATGGAGATAAGTATAAAGTATATCAACAACTGACCATGATAAACTAAATTTGTCTAAAAGAGACTTTTTACCTACAGAAGACAAGCCTCTGTGTCTGTCTCACCACATGGGTGTCATTGCTTAAGTCAAATTAAAACTACAGGAACTGATACCGGTAGGTCTTCCGTCAGTTTACCTACTTTATTCGCTATTTTACCATGTCAATGGTGGCTATTAGCATTCCACCAATACATGTGCTACACTTCATTGAATCAATTCATTTTCAAAAGTATTACCCCCCCCCCACATATTGTTTATCACTAAGATATTTTTAATCGCTAGCCAGACCATTCTTTGATTCTTTGATTGTAGAATTAGAGGGAAGGCAAGATCAAATCCACATGAAGCCCTATCACCTTACACAACCTTACACTGTCCAATCCTCATCTCAAGTGGGAAGTGTTCTATCTGCACTCTTCATCTATATATGGTGTCATGTGGCCAGTTAAAGGTGGAGCCAGTGATTGTAAGCTAATACACTTCGAATATCTGCTTCGAATGGTCCACTAGCTGCCCATTCTGTGTGCGCTTTGAAAAATACTCTGGTGTTTGTGCACAGCCCTGGCTCTGTATGAGAACACACAGGGAACCGCACCACACTATCCTAGCCATGACAATGCATGTCCAATATGGGGTATACAAGCTGGATCTCCTGAGGACGCACTGTATGGCATTGAAAGGAGGTTTTTGATTTGATCACAGTCTTTGATCACACCAAGACGCGTCGCTAGAAACGTGTCCCGAGCAAAACCTGTCGCCCTTATACGCCGGCAGCAGTTGAGCCAAATTAGACTGTGATGCACAGGGGTTTAAGTTGCTGATGTTATGTTTTGTCTTTAAATAAAAAAAATAATAAATAAATAAAAAAAAATAATAAAAACATTTAAAAAAACATTGTTTCCTATGGTAAAGCGCAACTGGCATGCAATTTATTTTATGGCGCCGCGCTTCGCATATTTTTTTGTTGCGTTTTTTAGCCGCGCATAAATATTATCAACTTTTCAGCGCAAGGTGCGGAGTCGCGCTGTTCGTCAATGTGACAGTTGGCCCAAGAAGCCGCTCTCTTTGACGCAGGCAGAGCACCTCTGTGTGATCGGGGGGTTTTATAGCGGCCGCGTCTTTAGCGACGCATCTCGGTGTGATCGGGCCTTTCTCAAACAATGATGAATCACTGATGTGACCACTGATTCCAGAATTTATTTGTTTAAAATCACCTAAATGAAATCTGTTCATAGTGAATGTAAAAGCAAAATAGTCAGTATATACCAGAACGAGAGATCTTTATATTTTGCCTAGCAAGGTTTTTTTAGCAAGTGTTTTGTTCTGCATTCATCTCAGGGCTATAATTAGTCTGGTTTTGATGAGATGAGATGAGATTATATCTGAGATTAGTCTGTTCGCATTATGTTTTTACAGCCACCCTGCTGGCGGACCAATCAGGGTGGCCAAGTGTAATGACATTGAACTCAAGCATGTGTTCAAAAATGGTGACAGAGCAAGATGAAACAATCAAAACAGTTGAAGCAACACCAGTTGGTTAAACGTTAAATGTCCAATAGTTTCAAAATTGACCAGAGGTCTACGGAGGCAGCGACTGAACACTTCCTATCAGAGTGTGTCCAGATCCTATTCACAAAGTGAATTTTGGGTCTGGTTACACCAGGCTAGGCTGTAATTGTCTGATTAAAACATCTAAATCAAATAATTAGAAAACAATTTACCTATCATTTTAAATAGACTTATTCTTGCACAAATTGCATATAGAACAAGTTCTCAACCGGCCTTCCTTAAATAAGTGTGAAATTAAATAAATTAAATATAAAAACTGATCCACCTTCAACCACTCAGAGAAAAACACGTGAAGATAATTTTCCAATCGCATTTGCTATATACACAAACCAAACCATCCCCATCTGGATACTGATTGGGCTAGACATTCCTGTGACAAACTGTTTAGAGTTTTTTTAAACCAGTTACTGATATTAATGTATCTATCAGAATATCTTAAGTGTCAAAGATTATGCAATGCAAACAGAAAAGTTGACCATTAAATACAGTATGTTAGCACAGTAAAGCAACATTTATAAAAACAATAATAATACATTTTCATGTAGGCTTTCATAAACATTCATGTAACATTTATGTTTCTTTCCTGTGAACAGAAACGCAATATCATATCATATCATCAAAATAACTGCACTCTGCATCAAATGGCATAGTGAGGTGAGAAAACGCATCTTCAGTTTCGATAACATATACATAGTAATTTATAGATTTTGAGACACCGAGATACATGCCCAAATATTAAGGAAGTGCACGCTTTTTGTTGCCCTCAATGGAGGCTGCGTCCTGTGTAACAGGAAGTGAGGTCTGACCCTTGAACGCAGAGAGCGGTAGTGTTGTCATCGGCTCTGTACTCAACGCTGCTTTACACACCTATGGCAAACCTCAGTGTGAAATCCCCCCATGAACATTATTTTACAGAATTACACCGGAGTAACCTTACCGTCTCTATATCAGAACAAAGAAGAAGATTGCTTCCCCTTATCGTTGTATTCCCGTCAGGTGAAGCAGTGTGAAAGTCAGATTAAAGGCTTAACAATGGCAGGTATTAGGACAAGAGCAAGCCATACTGACATATCTTGATCGCTTCTTGCTAGAAAGACATTATCATGTACAGTATAATACGATGACTGTACAATGATTGTGTTGAGGCTTATATGTTGTCTGTGCCTTACTGTTACTAATATATATTATTAAATCAGCACAGCAGATTCCCAAAGCATAATCGGTGTTGTTGTTTTTTTTGCTTCTTGGCAGTTGGTCCACATGTGAGATTAGGGAAGTCATGCCCCCTCTGAAGGAGAGAGCAGCAAATTATCACAGCAGGAACGCATGCAAGGTACACGCTATTGTGCTGCAGCAGAGAAACATGCCAGCCTGGGTAATGATGGCTCTCAGCAGGCTTCCTGTTAGAATGTCTCTTAACGCTTGCCACAG
Source organism: Speoplatyrhinus poulsoni (assembly GCA_025447795.1). NCBI lineage: Eukaryota > Metazoa > Chordata > Actinopteri > Percopsiformes > Amblyopsidae > Speoplatyrhinus > Speoplatyrhinus poulsoni. The sequence continues at coordinate 8,078 of JAOEGT010110754.1, read as the reverse complement.
GAAGGCGTCATGCGTGTTACTGTACTGTCATCCTTCCTACTTTGTTAAAAGCTGCACCACTGATTCTTCACATTGAGGTCTAAATCAACTTCTAATGGCCATTGATTTCAGGAAATTCAAAACCAGCCTCTGTATCACTCTCATTATTGATCCAACCAAGCCCTGTTACATATGAGATTAGGTTGCATGACCAACTTGCAGTTGGAGAGGTGACACTTAACTAAATTGGTTGTGATACTTTAAAGAAAGTAATTGTGTGTTATCGGGCTTGGACGTGATTCAGAAAATTAATTTATACCCACCCAACACGTACACACACGCGCTCGCACACACACACGCACGCACACGCACGCGCGCGCACACACACACACACCTACACACACACACACACACACACACACCTCTCCAACTCTATTCCCTCTCTGCAGACAGTGAACTGGGCCAAACACACAGACAACTAAGTGGTCAGCACTGCAGTGTTCTTTTTTTGTAATGTGCTTAGCTCCCTTTTTCATTCAAACAGTTTGCAAATGCCAATCTGATTTATTGGTGTCCAGAGACACGGAGGCTTGGCTCTCCTAACTGTACTTAATAGAGTGACTTTGAAAAGACGATATCTGTCAAGGTGACAGGCAGTAAAAACAGACTCCAGAGACGCCCAGACATTTGGCTGAAATGTGTGAGTATTATAATGCGGCACTGTTTGGGATTGCAGAAAACTATGACCACGATTTTATAGACAAGCGTGCATATTGAGGTTTAAACATAAACCTCCAAAAAGGTATCATTAACGATAATTTTCCTAGATTACAGTATAGCTCCTATCTGGGTTGTTTTGACAGTATTCCTTGTCATTATAAGGAGGATATTTTTCTTAAACAGCCATTACATAGTAATTTTGACAATATCACATGTGATTCTGACAGATGGCTGCAAGATTGCAGGCAAGTTGCATAGAGTAACTCTGTTTACCACTTTTGTTTCTGTTGTGGGAAATATACAATATTTTGATTGTATATGGGGACTATTCCATTTCTTCTCCTATTTCTCTCTTTGCAGATAAGGCCTATTGCTATATTAATCACAATATCCACCAAGATAAACTTGATTTATTTTAATTTTCTCTCAAATGACTCGGCTTTCCCGCACGTTATCTCCCAGGGGGCTGCCAGCAGCAAACTATCAACGGAAATTGTTCAAGTAGACAGTAACACCTTTAATTCATCTTTCTGCAACGAGCCAAGGCAGATTGTCAACGGTTTCTTTTGTCACTACGCCTTCTGTCTCAAGCTAAACGGGGCACTTGTGTAGAGGTCATATCTACTTTTGGTGCTGCAAGCAGGGTGGAGCCATTTCCCTCAAACTGCTAAGTACTGGTCATTCATTTTGAATGGGAGCTAACCCTGGCGAATCTGTCCTTCAAAAAAAAAAAAAAAGAAAAAAAAAAGCGAAATATGTCCGCATTATACTCATGAAATATTAATGAGGCCACAGGAAGAGGGGACAAGGGTTAGACAGCATTAATAATTAATTGGCTAGTTGGTCTCCTGTCTACTTCTTCACCGTTCGGGGGCCATACAAAACACGTGTCCACGATCATCTATCCATCCCTAAGATATCAAAATTGTAATGTGTTTTATCTGTGTTCATCCAACCCAGTGAGGTCATATGAGGATGTTAAGCTGGTGATATGTTTTGACCGAGGGAGCATGCGTGTGTGTATGTGTGTGACCGCACACATACATGTGAGTGGGAACTAAGCCATTTAGACGGTGAGTCAGTCATGGCCTCATCAGACATAATTATGTGAACACCTTACAGTACTGTTCTTGCATGCAGGCACACACAACATATGTGGAACTTCCTACTTCAGTAAAATGCGGCTGACTTAAGAGGAAGTGTGCTTAGAAAAGCTTCTTCTAATAGTGCGTCTCAGCTGAACTTCCTCTTGTGCCCAACAGAACCCGCTGATAACTGTGCAACCATGCTTTGGTACTGTCACTCATGACATTTTGGCTCAGTACTGGGTTTGTCGAATATCTACAGGTAAAGGGTTCAAGTGTTCCTCAAATTCATCTTACGTGCCCTTACCGGATACAGTATGCTACATACTTGTATACATGCACTGTAAAGAGACAACATGAGATGTAATGCTCCTAAATGGAATCGTTACAGTAAAAGTATACGCGTGTGTGTGTCTGTGTGTGTGGCCATTTCATAGGCAACGGGCCACATTTCATTGTGGACAATAGGGACGTTGAGGAAGTGGAGGAGGTCAGTGGCTCTTCCTCTCTGAGAAGACAAGGCAGCAGGAATCGTTCACGGGGCTGTTAACCAAACCGCCGGGCAAACTGTAAGCCCCTTCAAAGTCAGCGGTGCAGAAGACAGGAATAACAGAGAGCATTTCAGCTCCACATAATAGACACACTGATGGAGTTGAGGGTCAGTTCCTTCCCCTTAACACACACGCACACGCACACACACACACGCACACAGTATATGCACATACATAGAGGGTTGTTGCAGAGAGACAGCAGCTTCCCTTGGGTCTGACACTTGCAAATTGCAAATTGCAAATCAACACTGACACAGTGACACACACACACACACACACACACACGCGCACACACACACTCGTACTCGCTAACCCTCATCACACAAACTAAATGCTAGAGCGGTTAGTGATGATTATGACCTATTAGGGTACTTAAAGGTAAATAGCCATTACTTAATTTATATACAGTAGATTTGACTAAAGCGATGATAAATATACCTCTCCTGCATTTGAGTACTGAGTTACTCACACTGAACTCTGCTCCTCCACCATATGTGCCCAGTTTTGTTTCAGATTATATCTAAATTATATGTAATATTGAATATCTCTATGATATAAATATTACTTTTGGTTTTCTGGAGGTGATATGGTGCAATCAAGGAGTGTTGCTTTAATTCAGTAAAGGACACTTCTAAATCATTGCCATAAAAGTCTCAAACCTCAGTCATCACTCAGGTTTCCATTACGTCAATGTACTTAATGGACACAAGTCACTTACAATTTAGAGGATGAGGGAATTCCGTCTCCTACTGACTTCTACCGTGTTAGATACAGTATGCTACTGTGAACTGCTACTGTAAATTCAATGTACAAAGTGAAAAGGTAATTATGTGTAGTGAGCAACACACTTGGCTCTAAATTACACTTGTATAATATGGATCTTGGCCTATATATCTACTTGAAGTCCCAGGAAACATAACCCAACTACCACATGCTGTATTTGTGTCACCTTGCGCCAAGGACAAGTATTGGAAATCGGCTAATTCGAGATAGTACAATACACAGGCAGCTTGTGCATCTGAAGAGAGACTCGTTGCAAACAGTGATGGGTGACGGGCATACCCATCACAAGAACACCCACCAGAACGTCACCTATGGTGATGACAGCCATTGATACATGACCTTCTGTAGTTGCAATGAGATAACTTGTGTTAAATCATGCAGCTTCAAAAAAAAAAAAAAAAACACCAATATGTTTTACATAAATATGTTACACAAGCCCTATGAACTACACCTTATCTTTATTTGTCTATTCAAAACGTTGACATTAATGTGATTGTATGCTTTCTATGTCATGTTTTATAGCACTGAAAGCCTATTATATCAGTAAGGACCAAGAGTTCACATTGCCTTTACCTTACAGTTGCAAAGGATCAGACCTTCAATAAAACTCAAATGAGAAATGCAGTCGTGCGTCTTCTCCCTTCAGGACTCTCCATGGCTGTTCCCTGCCGTGTGTGGCGGCTCTCTGGCCTGGTAAGTACACAGGCACGCCAGCTCAGAGGAGATCTGCCAGATACAGTCAGACCCTGGCAACATTTTCTTTTTTTTCCTAGTGACACTTCTAACATGCAAATGGCACTGTGTGGAAGTCCCAACTTCCTCCTTCTTAAAACGACAGTTCCCACAATTTCTACCATCAGGCCACAAATAAAGTTTGGCTTGTGAGGATATTTGTATCCTCTGCAGAGTGTGGGATGTCTTCTGGCTTTTTTTTGTGCGATCCAGCCAGTGATGTGTGTATTGTCAGCTTTGCTTTTAGCTCCTATTGAATACCCAGAGTGCTCTTATAGTCCTATAATAGCAATGAGGAATGGAAAAGGACGGGCCACCTGCTGTGCACCGCTTAGTTATTTAATGTATGTCAAACATAATCGAGGCGAGGACTGAGAATATAGTCAGCAAGCAAACTGTACGAACGACTGTCATCATGCTAAGTGCCACAACAGTTTCATTGTATGTGGGAAATCCAGACATTACTCATTTTAATAATGCTTTTATTATTTTTTTTATCTTATTTAAGATACTGGGATACAAATTGTTATTTAATCAGAAATTCACACATGCGTCTTTTTGCAAAATGTCATTACTGGGACTGAATCGCTGAAAATGACGTTTCCTTCTGTTATTCACACAAATCTATTATATCCATTATCTTCTTCTTCATCCGTGGAGTTGTTACGGTATGCGCTAAGGCTTAACACATGTCCGTGTAACACACATCCGTAACACAACATTAACCAGCCAAAAGCCTTGGCTAAATACCTATCGTACCGTCAAACATTTCCACTATTGCTGTCCTGAACGATTCAGCTGAATCCTAATTGCAGAGCTCAGCAAAAAATACCTACGGAGAACTTGTGGCTATGTGATCTAAAGTTACAGTGCTCTGCACCAGTCCAGGACTTAGGTGTGGAAAAGTCTGTCTCCCAGGTGACAACAGCAGCACGAGCATGAGCTAAGAGGATTCACACTGCATCCTGCAAGGCAAAAGGCTCTGTCTGGCAAACTGCCCTCTGTGCTGAGCCCGCCACAGGGGAGCGTGCCAGGGTGTAGCCATGCAAAATGGCTCCAGAGGAGAGCAATGATATGATGCTGACTCAGACCTCAAGAGAGTCTGCCTGGTAAATTCAGAACACATTTAGCAAGGTTCATTAAGTCCTGTTGACAACAATAAACCTGTATTTTGGATCACGGCATATAAAACCATTATGTTATTACCCTGGCATGAAAGCATAAGCGTAATAACCGTTCTTATCATATAGTTCTATGGTAATAAATAGATAACCTAAATAAAATGATTAGATGCTTTATGTACACCATGCTCAGCCAATGTTATGGCTTATCTACCTGCCTGCCTACATTGAGCAAACTGGTTTAATGTATTTCACTGTATATAACATGTACCCACAGGATTATTTATCATCTTGGTCAGTGCAATTATTAATAATGTCTACCATAGTTTAGTCATGTATAGCAGTAGGCTACTGGTAGTAGCCTACTGTAGTAGTTTATATTTGCTGTTCATGTTTTGTTGTTTCTGATTGATATAGTATTATTATAGCCTGTAACAAGACCATATTCACTTTGTAAATTGTCTTGGCACGCTCCATTGGGAATTGTTTGCAGTTGTTGCATCCTACCTCTGGTTAATTTTGAAACTATTGGACAGCCTTTAACCAATCAGTGTTGCTCCAACTGTTTTGATTACATCATCTAGCTCTACCTCCCTCTAGAAACATG
>JAOEGT010110743.1:0-12492 GCA_025447795.1 Speoplatyrhinus poulsoni | reverse complement strand
CAAATGACTAGCTCGTTATCAGGATTTGAATCAGTTGTGTTGGAGCAAAGCAACATCTAAAACATGCAGGGTAGTGTTCCCCGAGGACCAGGGTTGGGAAACACTGATCTAGATGATATCTATGTTATATCTAACTACATTGTCTTCATCCCATTATTTGGACTTTGAAGTTGAATCTCATCTCATTGATTGATTGATTGATTGATTGGTCGATTGATTGCTCATGCCTGATAGTGAACTCCTGGTTCTCTGGTCTCTTCCTGCTCCTCAGATCTGTTCATGCAGTTGAACCTGGGAATGTTCGAGTACAACGGCAAGTGCGGCTACAGGCTGAAGCCGGAGTTCATGAGACGCCCCGACAAGAACTTTGACCCTTTCACAGAGAGCACAGTGGATGGGATAGTTGCCAACACTGTGTCCGTGAAGGTGCGATTTGTGTGTGTGATGTGTGCGATTTCATCTTAATACGGTACATACACTGCATTTATTTAGCGCTTTGCTAACCTTCCAGCCACTCAAAGCGCTTATATATACTGTTGTTCACACACACACACACACACACACACACAAAGGATGGGCACGGACGGGTACTCGAGTGCTCGTCTGTGACAGCAATGCTCGATCATACGTTTCATAATCGATGATGACAACGCACAAATAAATGTGTGACTTCATTAAAATCTCTCAACTTAATGGAATAGGCTACGTAACATAATGTCACATTTTACTGCAATAGTCTAGTAGGTAGTTCAGTTCCAAACAACTCAACATCGCCATAGTTTTGGAAATGCAGTCCAGTCTGACCAAACAGAAGAATGTGTTCCTATCTGCCATTTTGTCCGTCAAACAATACTTTCAGTTAAACTTTCAATTATATTAGCGTGACTATGAAAATTCAGTTCTTAACATTTTCTGAAACCTGGAAAACTTTAGCCCATTCGATGGATTATTTTACATGATTACTGACATTAAAAATTAACTTGTTACGTTACAGCGTTGCCTGGTCGATAAAGTAACTTGTTAGAGTTATAAATAGAAATTTAAACTCTTTGGCGATTCCTTGCGCATGACATGTTGGTTACATACTGTACAGTATACCGGTACTGTCGAAAGGGCGCTTACGTCTAGCCATCTTACTGTAGCCTAACTTCAAATGTATCGACCTGATGTGCCGTCATTGCATGGTCTACGGGTCTGATCTGATAACAGACAATTCCATAGCCCGTTTACAGCGCTTTATTAATGAACGATTATGTTTCGAATCGTGAGCTCAAAGCACACCCTAACACAGAATATATTTATTTGGTTTTTAAATGGAAAAAAATATTATTTTAGTTAAAAGTAGGCTAAATAGAAACTGAAGGTATCTTACCTGACAGGTGGAACCTGTGCAGACTTTTGGTTGCCAACGATATGACAGCCTTCCTTTCACACATTCAAAATAACGCTTTCACGTTGTAATTTAAGACTCTGCCATCTACTAGCAAGCAACACTGTCCTGTGATGTTTTAATCCATTCTGCTACAATCTTACTTTAGTAGCCTAGATTTGATGTGATGCTCATAGTTTAAAAAGTGTATTTTTCTTTTTCTATAATGTTTAATGGCGGTTGGCATGGCCATCGAAACTCCACAACGCCCCCAAGTTACTTAGTAGTAAAGCGTTACCCCCAACACTGGTTATGACATCATCACAATAACAGTAAAACTTTGTTCCCTTACTCCCCAACAATGCAGTTAATAATAGCCTACAATAAATAGGCCTATGCTATAGTAAAAACATTATCATACTCGATGATAAAGAGCAAATACATACGGGCACAGTGAGGGGAAAACCTCAACATTTGGCTAGGAGACAATGGGGTTAGAACCAGCCTGTGGCACGGCGCCGGCCTACGGAGGATATTATTTGATTAAATGTTTTTTCCTTCCTTCCCCACCAGATAATTTCGGGTCAGTTCCTGTCCGATAAGAAGGTGGGAACGTATGTGGAGGTGGACATGTTTGGGCTGCCAGTGGACACCAGGAGGAAGGCGTTCAAGACCAAGACGTCCCAAGGCAACGCCATAAACCCAGTGTGGGAGGAGGAAGCCATTGTTTTCAAGAAGGTCGGCCTCTGGTTTCGGAGCACGGTGTTCCATCTGTGGTCTTGATGTTTCAGTTGGGTCTCACTCTCGTTATAGAGACAACACGCCGTATTCTGAAAAACCATGCCCACAGGTGGGGGAAACAGTGTTTAGCTCTCCATTAACTTTGCATTACGTTAAGCTAAGCTAACGCACTTTCTGATGTCTACCAAAAAGCTGAAACATACCTAAAAGCTGCTGTGTCACATGGTGCACTACCCACAAGGTAACCAACCTAGAATTACGTTTTTGTAAACTTCAAAACCGAATTAAGTAGTCCTTAAAGAGACCAAACTGACCAAACAAACAAACAAAATGTCTATCTGAAAACGATGCCCAAATGGAACCACTAAATGCTAAATGTCTTTACCTGAAAACATATTTTATTTTTCACAATGCCTAAAGGGTCATTTTGGAAAGCTATGTCCACCAGTTACCACATGTAATCATGTTGAGTGTCAGGATCCCACAATTGTCCCATGTTTTCTCTGATATGCCTCGCATCTCATTGCCTGTATCCGCATTTATCGCCTAGATTTTCGGTTCAGCCGCTTATGAAACAGCTTTCAGGTATGTTTCAGTGTTTTTGTAGAAGTATATAACGTTAGCTTAACGTAATGCAAAGTCAGTGGAGAGCTATACTGTACAGTGTTTTCTCCCTGGGTGGGACTTAACTGTGCTCTCTCTCTATGCTGCAGCATGCATTTCACTACCGTCGTAAGCAATAATGCACAGGGCTGGTGCATCTCTTGTGCCGGAGGATGACTCATTCTTTCCAACGTTTCCGTGGCAGTCTCTCCATTTGTTTTTCTATCCAAAATCACTTACAGTTGCCAGTATTAAAGGCAGCGTTAGTTATTCTCGAGAACGCTCGCTAACTTTGAGCTCAAGTCAGATCAAGCAATATCCGCAAACATTGCGAGGCCATTGTTGTTGTCAGCGGTGATTGCCATGTTGTTTGTGTTCCTATGTACGGAGCCAGGGCTGGGTATAAGTACCGGATTATTTTTTCAGCACGCACAGAAAACTAGTTCAATGCGAGGAGAATTTTGGTGAAACTAATTGTGTATTAGCTTACAGTTAGCTTGCAATAGCTGACTACACCTTTAAGGAGCAGGCAGTGGGTTAGGTATCTTGCTCAAGGGTGCTTGCAGGTAGAATGGGTGTGTCAGGTATTGAAAACATAACCTCTCACCTGGGACTCGACCACCCTAACCCACCGCTACCCTGCAGAATCCTTTTATCTTATAATACAGTATGCTGAAAGATCCCAAGACGTTGCTATGAGTCAATGTTCTAACGCACACAGCACTGTACTCCAAGAGTTTATGAATAGGACTGATTCAATAAAGGTGGGTAAGCGATGCCAGAGAGAGATTTGGGTTATTTGAACTCGATACTCGTTATTTAAATTTGACAAAAAGTGCATTTTCTTACAACTTCATATCTTATATGGTATGTGTTAATTTGATGATGTAATTAGTGTCACCAACATTACATTTCATTGCTATGTTGTGCTAACGTGGTACTTCATCCTCAGGTTGTCCTGCCGACCCTGGCTTCCCTAAGGTTGTCCGTGTTTGAAGAAAGCGGCAAGTTCATTGGCCATCGCATCATTCCCGTGTCTGCCATTCGCCCAGGTGATTGGCTCTGCCTGAACACTGCCCTCCCATTGGCCGAGCTGGCATTGTTACGTTTTGCAAGTTTACACGTGACGGTTCAATAATAATAATAGTTTATATTATCATGGGACCAAAAACCTTTACCTTAACTTTTTAAAATTACATAATACACATAATAGCATAGAAGTAACCAAAACAAACATTTACAATTTTTTTGACAATAAAACAGAACATCAATTTAAAAATAAATCAATCAATCAAATGCTTGTCACTATGTCTTGTAAGGAAGGGGGGGGTAAACTGATTTGGTTTATCTATCTGGGGAGCCGTCCATTGAAGGCACTTTCAATAAATACTTGGCAGGTGATTGGACGAACCAGTTAACCAGTTCAACTGAAGCCAGTCGTGAAAAGCCTACACTAGGGTTACCAGGGTTACCATTCAGAAGCATGAAGGCCTTTAGCTCTACAGACTGACTTGTGCGGCAAAGTCACACCGACACTCTTGCGTGGTGGGGTGTCGTAACCCCCCCCTCCACCCCACTCTGAGCACCTCCCCTCTAAACGCTGCCTCAACCCCTGCAGGTTACCACTACATCGGGCTGAGAAACGAGAAGAACCAGTCCCTGACCTTGCCTGCCCTCTTCGTGTACGTGGAAGTGAAGGACTACGTACCCGACACGTTTGCAGGTGCAGTAGGCTGCTGTGGGGGGACCCCCAGTGGACACGCCTGGTACTGCGGGACGTTGTCGTAAAATCGCACGTTGTCTCTGCTCCCTCCCCCACAGATGTCATCGAGGCCCTGTCCAATCCCATCCTCTACATCAACCTGATGGAGCAGAGAGCCAATCAGCTGGCTGCCCTCACTCTGGAGGAGGGGGGAGAGGAGGAGATGGTTGAGATAAAGGAGGTGTGTGTGTGTGTGTGTGTGTGCGTGCGTACGTGTGTGTGCGGTCAGGCTCATCCATCGCAATATGAGCGTCAGCTACGCAGCTGGCGTTGATTAAGGCTAGAAGGCGCTTTCAGTGATGATGTGGGTGACTAATGAAGAAACTAAAGCACCATTAGAATAAAATATAATAATAATAATAATAATAATAACGATAAGGATAATTTAAATAAATAAATACATTGTTCAAATAAAAATATCCATGTTTTGCCAGGAATAAAATTCATGTTTTTGGAAGATAATCGAAAAACATAGCAGTCAAGTCAAGAACATGTTATTTAAATAGCCCTTAATCACATTGCAGTCTCAAAGGGGCTTTACAACCCCAAATGAATATCACATGGAAACACACGACACCCTTGGAACCTGCTCCTCCCCCCCGGGCAAGGAACATCTTCTGTAAAAACCCCACGTGGGCAAAACATGGAAGAATCCATAGGAAGGGACCGCAGAGGGAGGAATCAAGCCCTTCAGGATGGTTAGGATGCAATAGGTGCAATAAATAGTGACCAGTAAGTAGATTTATACAGGCGGCTAGCATTTTAGAAGCCTTTTAGAAAAGTCTTGGCATGACCCCCTCCTAGAAGTGCATGTGGGGAGGGGTAGAGGAGGGGTGGTGGGGTTGTTGCTGCCTCTGGAAGGAGGACTGCGGAGAGCAGAGCGGGGGGGGGGGGGGGGGTTTACCCACGGGGCATTTTAATACGAACAGGCACAGCGTGATGCGATTACCCGGAGGAGCCGCTGCGGAGCTTGCCTCCTGCTGTGTCCATGGCAACGGTCGGTAACCTGGCAGAGAAACGGAGCCCCGGATTAGAGCGGCAGAGCACGGGGGACGTATATATACTAATATAAAGGAACGGGATAGAGCAGAGACGGCAGAACCCTGCTTGGTTTGAAGCGTAGCGCTTTGGGACGTTTAGCTACAGAACCCTGCTTGTTTTGAAGCGTAGCGCTTTGGGACGTTTAGCTACAGAACCCTGCTTGTTTTGAAGCGTAGCGCTTTGGTACGTTTAGCTACAGAACTCCGGAGATGACTGGAGCTGACCTGTAAAGGTCTCACGCCATGCTGAGAATCGGGTACCAGAGCTATGTCTACAAAGTGGCCCAAGCACAGGTACCAACGGGATCCACCGTCTGGGGGAGAACGGCCTTTACACGGGAATGCTTTTTTATTTGAACAAAATAAGAAAAATTAATTATTCTCGTCAATAATACTTATTGAGCCTAGTGCGCTATTCGTGTTGTCCGTTCGTTGTTTCTGGTCTTGTGCTGGAAGTAATTACAGCAGTGTGTTCGTCTGTGGCATGTATTTGGACTGTACAGTGTGTACACGTTGTCCGTTTGTGAGTTGATGTGCTTTCTTTTCAGTGAGGCACACTGCAGCATTTCCATGATGTGTATTTATGTATTACGTTTTGTTTCTGCATATTTACGTTACTTGCAAGCTTGTTTTTTTTTTTCTTCTCTTCAGAATCAGCGGCTTTAATCCAATATGCTACCTTTACAGCCCACTAGCTTTGTTAATTAGTTCTGTGTGTCTGCTGATAAATATAATATTTATAATTGTATAAAGAATCCAGTGAATGGGATGTTTGGTGGTGGTATGAATCTGGTGTTTCTACACAAATGGGAACACAAACAAAGTGGTGCAGGACCACACAACACGATCCCAGCGTAGAAACACCATATTACCTTTTCAGCATGCGCCCAGAAGCGGGCAGCTAGCGGCACCACGAGAACACCTTCGCTGAACTTGACCCCCAAAAACAACACAACAAAGTGCATTAGCTTTGTCGTTCGCTGACCCCCCCTGACAGCCAGCTAGGAGGGTCTTCAGCCCCTGTGCCCCTTCAACAGCCAGCTAGGAGGGTCTTCAGCCCCTGTGTGCCCCTGTGCAGGTGGAGGCGAGCGGAGACGCCCCTGCGGAGCCCAAGGTGGACAGGGTGGTGTTGCCGGCGGAGAACGGAGTGACCCACACCCCCGTCATCGCCCACAACCACCCCTCTGTGGGCAGCCACCACCAGCCCCCACCTGCAGGTTCTGCTGTGTGTGTGTGTGTGTGTGTGTGTGTGTCTCTGTGTGTGTGTGTCTGCCTGTCTGTCTGTCTGTCTGTCTGTCTGTCTCTTTGTGTGTGTGTGTGTCTGTCTGTGTGTGTCTCTGTGTGTGTGTGTGTCTGCCTGTCTGTCTGTCTGTCTGTCTCTTTGTGTGTGTGTGTGTCTGTGTGTGTCTGTCTGTGTGTGTCTGCCTGTGTGTCTGTCTCTTTGTGTGTGTGTGTGTGTGTGTGTGTGTGTGTGTTGGGAGGCACAACACAAGTGCATTATGGTGGAGGCATACAAAGCGTATTCTAATGGCATCATAACATCTCAGACAGGGTCTAGTCGTACTTAAACTATACGTTAATACTGTGATGAATCATTCCAATGCCTTATTACCACATGAAGGAAGAGCTATAGGCTAGGAGGAATTTGGTTTGAAATGCTTCAAGATATTATTTCTGAGCTGCAATAGTACTAAAATCAGTCATATTCAAAATTATATGTAATGTCCAGGCAGGGTTTTATAAAGTGTTAGTTACTGTATTCAGACTGACTGAGACCTCAACCTGGTCTCTTCTTCCAGTCTCGGGAAAACACTCAGTGAGGACGGAGGACATCATTCAGAGCGTCCTTACTGGTAAGGTTTCCCGCCGTTAAGACAGTAGTCTGTGGTTTTCACACTTTTTTTGTGGGACATTTTTTATTTTTTTTATTATTGATTATTTAAAAAATTGTATGTTAATGCAGTGTGTGTATCAAAGCCTCATTGGTCCTTGGCTGGGTGATTTAACTCAGTGTCACACATCTGCCACTAGATGTCAGTCAAAAGCAACCCTAAGACCTGGTGAGATTGAACCTGAGCCGACGGGCATTGTTTCTTTTCAGCAAATATAAGCTAATACAGTTTCTGCTTCTGTGAATAACTTGGGAATGCGGGACTCAGCCTCACGGACTCCACCTCTAAGGCGATCTAACCCCCCCCCCCTTCCCCAGAGCTGGAGGCCCAGACGCTGGAGGAGCTCAAACAGCAGAAGGTGTTTGTGCGCGAGCAGCGGCGGCAGTACAAGGAGCTCAAGGAGCTCCTGCGGCGGCACCACCGGCGCACCGCCGACGTCATCAAGGAGCACACGGCCCACATGGGCACGCTGCAGGCCCAGCTGCAGAGGCACCGCGCTGCCTTGCTCAAGAGCCACCGCAGAGACGGTAAGAAAAGGTAGGTCGGCCTTCCTCTCTGCTCCTCCTCCTCTTCCTCTCTACTCCTCCTCAGATTCTTCTTCTCCTCTCCCTCTTCTTCCTCTCCCCCTCTTCTTCATCCTCTTGGTTCTCCCTCTTCACAGTGTGTGTGTGTGTGTCTCCCTCTCTCCCTCTCTCTCTCTCTCTCTCTCTCTCTCTCTCTCTCTCTCTCTCTCCCCCCTTATTTCTTTCCTTTGCCATCTCTTTATATTATGGCCTCATGTCCTGTGTGTGTGTGTGTGTGCGTGCGTGTGTGCAGGGGGGCAGATCAGGCCCCGCCCCCCCTGCAGGAGAGCCTATCAGAGCTGGAGCAGGAGTGGGGGAGCCGCATGGCCTCCCTGAAGGAGGAGCAGCAGCAACAGCTGCTCACGCTCAGGCAGGAGCAGTATTACAGTGAGAAGTACCAGAAGAAGGAGCATATCAAGCAGGTGCACGCACGCACGCACGCACGCACGCAAACACGCGAGAGAGAGAGAGAGAGAGAGAGAGAGCGAGCCCCTTTAAATGTATAGCAATGATTGTAAACTAAAACACTCACATACACCAAATATCTCCACATGGTCCGCTAGCTTTCCGCTAGCTCTGTGCATTCTGTAGAAAAGAACCCAGTATTTCCACTGCGGGGGGCAGCATGGTCTAGTGGTCTGGGTGTTGAGCTCCCAGCCGAAAGGTCGTGGGTTCAAACCCCGGTGTTGACCTACTTGTAAGCATCCTTGAGCAAGATGCCTAACCCCCTAACTGCTCCCGTTGGTGGGTCGCACCTTGCATGGCAGCAATCGTCATCGGTGTATGAATTTATGGGTGAATGTGAGGCAAAATACTGTAAAGGGCTTTGAGTGGCCGGAAGGTTAGAAAAGCGCTATATAAATGCAGTCCATTTACAGTACGTGCTGTAGCCCTGGCTCCATAGCTAAGTGGTGCACACCGCTCACAGACAACAATATCCCAGCCTTGGCAGTACGTTTCCAATGTCTGGGGGGCGGAGCTTCTGAGAAAGCACCCAGTGGCGCTGAAGGGAGACATGTTTTTGTTCTGACGGAGTCCAAATATGAACTAGCTTTCTCCAGAATGACTGACTACTGTTTGGAATTAAAAACATAATGTGTCGCCTTGCTGCAGTTCTACCGGGAAAGTGGCTGCATTGCACTATGCACAGTTCTTTAATTTTTTTACTCTCAAAAATGTCTCCCAGACTTCCCAATAATTGCATAATTTCAACACTACTGGCAACCAATATCTTCCCACACTGTACCGCACAGTCACACATGGACATACAGTGTGAATATTAACATGTTTCTGTGTACTGTATGTTGTTGCGTGCATTACGCACGACTGCATACACATGAACAGGGTTGTGCCTGGACTTGTGTGCGTGTAAGTTGCTGCGTCTCAGTCCCTGTGGTATTGAGGAGCCGCCCGTATGAAACCACTGACCCAAACTGGTTGGTTAAAGGCTGCTCCAGCAGTTTAGACACACATGTTGAGACTAAAGATGGCACGATCCAGTTTTTTCAGCCCCGATACCGATTCAGATACCGACACTTTGGGTATCGGCCGATACCGAGTACCGATCCGATTCCAGTGTTAAATTAAGTTTTAAGTTAAGTTGCTAAGTAAATGACAGCCAATCTCTATTTTAGGACCTAGATGCATTTTAGAAACCTGCTGCTGATGGTGTGGCCTGGGTAGGTTAGACATGGCTGATGCTTGACCGAAGACCTACGCGTGTACATTCATTTAATTGGATCAGCCCCATAGATCCCAGACCCTATTCACCGGGAGAACTTTGTGTCTGGTAATGCCAGGCTAGAAGAATGCCCCCCTGGCAGGGCAACGTATGTGCACCAGAACTTCAATTCTAATTAGCGTGACTTGAGGTTTAAGACCTGGTTTGGCATTTGTTTGAATGCGTGACATATTTGAAATATGAAATAATAAATAATCGCCAAACAATGAATTGGTTATCGTTTTATTTGTAGTAGTGTGACAACATAGCAGTTGATGCGGCAAGGTGACATGTGCACACTCACTATTTAAATGCCTATAAGTCTGTACTGAAAAAATATATGAAAATGAAACAAAATATATACATGAGGGCAACCTTTAACAATATAATGTACTGATCCCAAGATATAGAAAAAGTGTGACAATAATAGGTCTTCCCTACCGTACAGTGTTGCGTGCATTACGCACGACAACTAACAAATTAACAGAGATGTGCATATAACTTGCTATCTCTGCAGCGTTGAGGAAGCCGCCCATATAAAACCACTGACCCATCCAAAACTGATGCCCTCCTGGAATATTCCGCTGATCTCTCTGGGCACATTGAGTTCTGCTACTCGGTGTGGAAAATAAATGTGCTGTGTGCATGGTTGTTGAGCGGTCTTACTTGCAAAGGGTTTCTTCCTGAGCCAGTTGATCTGATTAGGCAAAATATTGGTGGTGTTTCCACACAGCCCTGGCAAAAAAAGTGGTGCAGACCGCACCACACAACACTACCCCAGCCTTAGCAATGTGTGTCCAATGTGTGTGTCCAGCAATTATTATTGTTGTAATATGTAAAGAGGTCCAATATCAACAACCTTTTTCCAGCATTCCTGACTCAATCTTTAAATGTCATATTACCGAAATTGAGTTTATTTACCTGTTTGATGTATTCTATTACCTTTGTTTTTATGTGTCTAACTCTCTCTCTCTCTCTCTCTCTCTCTCTCTCTCTCTCTCTCTCTCTCTCTCCAGCTGATGGAGAAGTTGACGGCCATAGCGGAGGAGTGCCAGAGTGCTCAGATGAAGAAGATCCGAGACCTCTGTGAGAAGTAAGGCCGCTGTACACATGTACAACCACATAACATTACCATGGGGGGGAAACTCATGTCTCTCTCTCTCTCTCCCCACCCCTCTCTCTCTCCACCATCTTGTGTTTGTCCCACCAACCTCAAGAGAGAAGAAGGACCTCAAGAAGAGGATGGACCAGAAGAGGCAGGAGAAGATAAGCGAAGCCAAGGCCAAGGACAAGAACCTAGGGGAGGAGTACGTCGCGTGCCTGTGACTTGTGACATGGCGTCTTGTGCCTTTTCAACCACTAGGTGTCGCCACATGACCGATGGCTGCATCTCACTTTGGTGTGTGTTGTCTCCACAGAGTGAAGCTGGAGATTAACCGGTCGTTTGTCAACGAGGTGGTCCAGTACATTAAACGGGTAAGAGAAGTAACTGTCTATAGGCTATTGTATAACAATTATGAATGTATAACACATACTACATGTACCCATGTGAACTAGGGTATATAATTGACCAATCCCAAACCCCGCCCCTTTTCGCTTAGCTTTTTTTGTCCAACCTAGTTACAGTAACTAGGTAGGACAGGTGAAAAGGGGTTGGGTAAGTTATGTATTTAAGGGTTATTTTCTTCAAATTGCAGGTAGGTCATATTTGTATACCGTTTTGACCAGTGGTCTTGTTGACAAACTACCTAACCTCTGTGTTTCTTGGTGCGTGTGTGTGTGTGTGTGCGTGTGTGTGCACACGCGTGCAGCTAGAGGACGCCCAGGTAAAGAGGCAGGGCAGACTTCTGGAGAAACACAAGGACATCCGTCAGCAGATCCTGGATGAGAAACCCAAGGTAGGCCGTTGTTATGGCGATACCAGGACGATGTGTAAACTTCTTCCCGCGACCCCCCCCCCCCCATCTAGCGGTATACCCAGATGGTACCCAGGGTACTTCCACAGCCTTCTGTGTATGCGTGTGTGTGTGTGTGCGTGCGTGCGTGCATGTGTCGCTGTAGGATGACGACTCACCATACGAGCAGAATAAGGTTCATCGTGGCATCTATTGTCATTACTGCTGTATTCATGTATTAATTCGCCCCACTTTATTGGCCGAGCTCCTCTAGACATATCTATAAAATATGCCAGTGTTGTATCTAGTTTACAGAGCTTATTTTCTCACTCGCCTTAACACATATTCTCCCACGCTTGTGTTTTACTATAAACAGGTCATGTTTACCCCTGAGTCATGAAAAGCATATTGTTTAATTCACACTGTGGCTGAGGATACGTGACAAAAGTGTGGTTGCATAGCAACGAAACATCCGTGTCTCGCGTTGGTGAGCAGTGTTTTTGTTGAAGCACAGAAGCAGCACTTCAAACGTGTAATAGCTGCGCATTGGCATCTTCAAGGACCAAAATCTGCTTGTGGAAATTGTTCCCTCCCCTGTGCAGTGTGCAGTTGCTAGACCTGGCCTTGTCCTAGCCAGCTTTGGTTTGTTTATCCTCTAAAGAGCTATTTATATTGCCACAAATCTTGACCAGTTTACTGTAAGGAAAATTTAAAGTCTGTGTTGTCCAGTTGCTTACATACCACAGCAAATGTCCTTGTGCTTATTAAAGGTACAGACAGCTATTGCAAGCTATTTGTAAGCAAATGCACTTTTTGTCAAATTCCTCAAATAGCCTCTCCGGGAACCATCACCTTATCGTGGTGGAGAGGTTTGGGTGCCCCTATGAACCTGAGGGCTGTGTTGTCT
>JAOEGT010110732.1:0-12493 GCA_025447795.1 Speoplatyrhinus poulsoni | reverse complement strand
GGGGTGTGTGTGTGTGTGGGGGGGAGAGAGAGAGAGAGAGAGAGAGAGAGAGAGAGAGAGAGAGAAGGGGTAGCTTTAGCACCATCTGTGTGTGAATGGGTGAATGTGAAGCTATGCTGTACAGGGAGGTTAGATGAGAGCTGTATGTCTTTTTCAGTTGAGACGCTTTGGTTGCTATGATACAGAATCTCCGTGGGAATTCATGTGTTGCAAATAGACATGCTAGTTTGTGTTATCAACAAATTATTTCATTTGTAATATTCTATACATTATTTTTTGTGTTAGTATTGTTGTGGTAGTCCGGGATAACATCTGACTAACTTCTCCATTGTTGCTGTTGTTGTGTGCAATTGGACAGCGGGGAAACACTGACTGTTATGGGCGCGGCGTTTCACCCAAAGTTGAAATAAACACTCAGCGCCCGGCGTTAGGAGAGGAAAAAAATGCTCGGCACCACGCCGCGCTCCTGGCATTTTTAGAAGCCTGGAAAAACGCACCGCTCCATTCGGAATCAATTTAAAAATAACGCTGGCGTGAGAAAAAAACGCTTTGGTGGACACAGGGCTTAGCAGATTTTTTGAATATGGTTCTCAACTTCTAATTATAGCAGCTTTAATCACATGGGCTCTCACCTTGAAGATGGTGCACACTTCACTCAGGTGCTGCCGGGGTCCGAGGAAGCCAAATGCCAAAACCGGGCTGACGTGTTCAGATATCGCGTAGAAGTGGGAGATAAAGCCGTCAGGAACCTGTGAACAGCAGAGTGGTCGTCAGATACCGTAATATGTTGGGAAAGAACCTGTTTTATTGGCAAACGTGCTCCGGCTCAGGGGTTCCCACAATTTTCTACCCCAAAAATAAGTGCCAGAGACACACAGCCTCCAGAGACAGCTATATTATTATTTGATAGCATTTTAATATAGGCTAGTTAGTTGTAAGATACATTAAATTCATGTACAAGCTTTAGTACTACTAACAATTATGGCTAAAACATGCAATTTCTAATCATTTCAAAATGTGACCCCCTCCGCTGTATCTTTTTTGAACACTGCTCTAACTCACCATGAGGAGACGTCTTTTGGCTTTCAGGACAGACCAGCAAGCAGTAGCCAGCGCCTATTACGAACACGATTATATCATACATCAAAATACATGAACAAGCAAGCATTTCAATATACACATGTAGTCTAACCATGAATGAGTGGATGGAATTAGCAGTTTGTCCTGTAACTACAATGAAATCCCTTGGGCATACATACATACATACATACATACATACATACATTCAACACATGTTTCACTGAGTGATCTGACTCTACAGCATGTGTCACAGAGGCAAGTGAGTTCTCTGCTCTGGAACGTTACACACAACAACCCCTTAACCTGCTCCCCCCCCCCCCCGGGCAAGGAACAAAACTTCCATTGAAAACCCCAGAGGGGAAACATTGTAAGAAACCTTGGAAAGGGACCACAGAGGGAGGAATCCACCCGTACAGGACGGCTAAGATGCAATAGGTGTCGATAGGCCAACAAGATTTAGCATAATACTTTGTATCGCATTGTGCCACAATTAAGACCTAACTAACACATCGTAGAAACGTAATACATTTTGTAACTGGACTGTCAAATGTGGCATTGACAAGGCCAAAGCTAAGAAGAAGAAAAAAATCCCTTCCTGCTCATAAAAATGATAAGCATATTATTTAGGCTATAAGAAAATATCAGTGAAGATTGAACAACATCTTGATAATGTGTTCGCCCTGATAGCATGATACTGCCATCCTTTATAGAACGTGCTGGTGTATTCGTCTGGTGGGCGTGACGTCATAGCCGGCAGTGGCTTGAGAGCTCGGTGACAACAAACGGTGGACAACCAAACGTTAAACAGTGGTGAGACCGTTTCACATGTAGGCTATTCACATGGGTTTGGCAAAGCCTCTGTTTATTATTGTTTATTTATTATGCTGAATTAGGCTATTTAGTTTATATTCGTATTATGATGATCGCCAAGAAGCATTAATACGGATTTGGACCACATAGAAAAAAACAACTTACTAAGCAATCGAGCAACGTCACTTCCGGGCGTTCGCCGACCAGACGAATGACCTGTTCATCTATCAAAAAATTTGCCAAGTACGTGACTTTGGGTGAAAGGTGTGTGCTAAATGCTGTAGATGTGGAGCTGTACCGTCTCTTTAAAGCTGTCTGACAGCCAGCGGTTCCTCAACACAGCCACCACAGACGACGGCGGACTCTCCAGATCCTCGAACGCATCCATCAGGATGAAGTCCAGCACGATGTCGAAGAAGTTCATACACACCACCTTCAGACACACACGCAAGAGAACAACACCTGATACATGTCTGTGTGTGTCATAAAGTTATGAAAAGACTTGAGTACTACAGTAGGTCTGTAGTACTACAGTTGGTCTGCTAATGTAGGTGAAGAGTCTGGAGTACTACAATAGGTCTGGAGTACTACAGTAGGTCTGCTAATGTAGGAGACAGTCTTGAGTACTACAGTAGGTCTGGAGTACTACAGTAGGTCTGCTAATGTAGGAGACAGTTCATACTCAGCATAGCTGCTCCCTCTACATGTATTAGAGTTTAAAAGAAATAACATAAATTGTGATCAAACAAAATGAAACGTAAAAAGTCCTTTCCACAGGCTTTCCCACAATGCCAAAAGGGTGCAAGTTAAATTACCAACTGGCTAGGTTATGCTCATTGTTAAGTCTTTTGGATTGTGATGAATAACTTAGTAAAGAGCTCATTTGGAGCTTTAATTTGATATCTCCATTTCACCCAAAATGTCACTTGAGCCCTTCTGGTTGTCACCCCCGTGCAAAACAGTATTAGAGCTTACCCCTCGGCCCTCCAACTCCATCTTGGTGACGGGCCACGTCTCCTCCCTCTGGGTGTAAAGCAGCATGTCCTCGTAGCTCTCCAGGAAGGCTTTGGGACTCTAAGCAGCGAGACAGGGAAAGAAAAACCACCAACCGACGCAAAAAGACAGCAGGTGATAAGCCACGATGACCCACGTTGTGACATGGACAAAAGGTCAAGCCAAAAGGCTAGTTACCTTGTTGGCTTTAACCATTAGCCCTACAATCATCTGCTTCCCCGTCTCCATGAAGAATGTCCGGTGAGTTTCATCCATTAACAGCACCTAAGCAAAACAACACCTGTTACACAAGTCTTCCAGAATACATCAACAAGGAATATACACACACTAGTGCAGAGGTCTTCAACATCGGGCCAAGGACCCCTCGGCTGAAACACGGCATAGGGACCCCCTATCACATATGGTATCAAATATTTAGTTAATAACAACAATAATGTATAGGGCGGCCTATAGTGCCATGTATAAATGTAGGCCACTAACCAAGTCTTTAAAATAATTGGCATTTATATATTTATAGCACAAATTGTATTTATGTTAATATATATTTCCTGACATTAAAATTTTTGGAAGAAAATAAGTTTGGATCAACTAATTTGGAGGACCCCGTGAAGTACCTCTGAGGACCCTAGGGTCCCGGACTCGCTGTTGAAGACCTCTGCACTAGTGGTACATAACTAAATAAATTCTTAGTAGATTAATAATTTTTGCCGACTAAGAGTCAATTTTCATCAACAAATGTCTTCATTCTAATGCCAAAATGAACAACGACCACAAATTATTTTTTATTATTATTTGTTGACTAATTATTTGGCGAATAAGAGTCGTCAATTTAGTCAGAAGAATTTCCTCAAACTATCCTTATGCCAAAATGCAGAACAAACACAAATGTAGTACATACCTAAGACCTTAACAATATTTACTACTTTAACTGACCAAGATATAACCCACATAGTATTCAATTAATTGTCATCTTATTTTTTTTGACAATGCTTCACCAACACTTGAGTGTAGTAAGTAATTAAGTAAGTAAGTAAGTAAGTAAGGAAGGTTTATTTATAGAGCAGTATACAGTATAGTGTACAGTATAGTCACTACAATCGCTGGATAAACACACCTGGAATGCTTGTCTCACACAGTGGAGCTTGGCGAGAAAGTCTTGGTCACTGTAACACTCAAGTAACTCGGACCTGGTGAACATCAAGTGTAACAGAAAGCATTAAATTAAGACCTCAACAACTCTCCCTTACAAACTAGTGTGGACTGAAAGGTACAGTATAGTCTGCTATTGTAAGCTAATGGTAAGCTAAGCACTTTGTCAAATTAATCAAATGTCTCCTTGCATTTCGTTATTTTACCGTGCTGTGTGTGCTGAAAATATAATCTGACACTTCTACACAGCCCTGACTCAGTAAATAGAAACATAAACAAAGTGGCGAACACCGCTCACGACAACAATGCTGCTTGGCCTCACAATGCAGTTCAATGTGTGGGGGAGGCAGAGCTTCACAGGGAGTTAGTTTTGATTTGAGCTCAAAGTCAGCAAGCGTTCTGGAGGACGGCTAACCCTCCCATTACGTCTACTGTAAAGTGCTGTTGAGTATAGTTAAAGGCATGTCATGTACCTGAGAGACCGACAGGGCACCTGTCCCTCCCGGACTAGACTGAGGGCCTCGTCATATAGAGCAGCAGGCCTGAGAGGCTGGTATGCCTCCCCTATGGACATGCCATCAAAGAGCTACATACACACACACACACACAAAGGACACAATCATATAGCAGAAATGTGTTGCAGGTGACCGACAGGTTATTAAACAATTGTTTATAAACCAAGCATCATCTAAAGGAACTATGTAGTTATGACCTTGTCTGCCACTAGAGGTCACACTAAGCAGCGACATCTCATGCAAACACTAATATTGTGTTGGACAGATAGACACACAAACTCTCTCTCTCTAGCGGTTCAACGAGCCCCTCCCCCTTTCAGAGTGAGTGAGACTGACCTCTGCGGCGGAGAAGAAGGAGTCATCCGAGGTGACTGTGGTGGCGTCGTCCTCCTGGAGCATGTGGAAGCTCTCCACGCGGGGCAGGGTCAGAGTGCCGTCGCTCTCTCTCTCTGCCAGAGGGACATCACAAACATGCTAGGCCACATGAGAACTACAAACATGGCCGCTCCTCCGCACAGCAGCAGGGTAAAGGCCAACATAAACCACCGGAGGCGTTGACGTGCACCAAGAGTTTTAGAACGTAGTTCTTTTTTAAACAGGGCAACGCGATGTCTGTGTGTGTATATATACACACACACACACACACACACACAAATGGACAAACCCTCTGTGACGTCATCATAGACTGTGTATATAAATGGACAAACCCTCTGTGACGTCACCATAGACTGTATATAAATGGACAGACCCTCTGTGACGTCACCATAGACTGTGTATATAAATGGACAGACCCTCTGTGACGTCACCATAGACTGTGTATATAAATGGACAGGCCCTCTGTGACGTCCCCATAGACTGTATATATAAATGGACAGACCCTCTGTGACGTCACCATAGACTGTACATATAAATGGACAAACACTCCGTGACTTTACTCGAGAACAGTTTTGAAGACCGAGCTGTGCTGGCTCTGGCAGTCGCCATATTTGCAGTACCTGACACCGCGTGTAACGCCCACCCCCCCATCCATAATAATGGGATAAATGTATGGCTAATATATTTGTAACTGACCAAAACATTAACCCCCCCCAGCGGTCATGAATGGGTAGACTAGCTATAGAGGTAAAAACTGATTTTTTAACCAGGTTGCTATAATGTCTGACATTTTAACATGGGAAGTCTATGGGGACTGACTCCCTTTTGCAGCCAGCCTCGAGTGGTTTAGAACACGGTTCTATTTCATGAGTGTCAAGCCATAAACACGCAATGACATTCTGCAGTTTTGAGCTCATAACATATTAACTATTGTCTCGTCTTCTTACCAACTGTCAAAAACCATTCTGAAACAACTTAGAGATTTATCTATCTAAGCATAACACAAAAAGTAAGGACATGAATTTGTGTTTGGTAGATTATTTCTTTGTTGTAACAATGCTTTTTGGCAACAAATGTTATACCATTGGAAAGTCTGATTACTTCCCTTTTAAACGGTGCCTCATTTTTAAGGAACATGCATTTGTGGGAATGAGCAGCAGAGCTATGTGGGGTGCCATATCTTCTCTGACAATGCCAACAGCTTTTCGTTGCTGTCGACTCGTTTGGTGGATTGGATGATTGAAGTCTGAAGAAACAAGACATATTGGCAATATAACAATTTATTAATTTAACAAACGGGAGCGTCAGTAGCGTGTGGAAGAACCACACACAGCCACAACAGCCTGGTGCCTCCTCATCATAGTGGTCACCATGGTCACACACTGCTGTGGGATGGCATCCCATTCTCCAACCAGCACTTGTCACAGGTCAGCCAACGTGGTTGTGTTGGTCACTCTTGCACCAAGCTGATCCCACAAATTAATTGTCAAATTGTTCAGAAATGTCCTTACTTTTTGTGCAGAGTTTAGTTACTGCTTATTCTTACACCACCTCACCAAAGTCTGCCAGGAGGCTATCTGGAGGGATGGAGCTTCCGAAGTCCTCCTGAAGATGGTATGCCCGGTGTAGAAGGGTCTCCAGCTTCTCAGCAAACACCTTGTTACACCCTTCAACCTACCGCCAGGAAAAACCAGTCAAACTGTGTGCCGAGGCTCAAATAGGATCAGGGAAATAGATAGACTCCATAACTAGTTCATTCCCATATTATTTAGAATTTTTTTAAAAATAAATGTGGATTGGATGCTTTTATAGAATATACTGCAATTTAAACACAATAAAAGCATTAATGGAGTTTATAGTGCCATACTGCATTCAAATATTTATGCCCATTTTTTGTTTTGTATTAATACATTTCCAAGTAAAAGCTTCTCCTATAATCCAAGTAATTGTGCCCCATGTTGGCCAGCTCAGCCTCGCTAGTCCACTGATATGAAGAACTGAATGAGCTCAGCAGCATTTTCACACCATTATGACAACGCCATTTCAGACTGTGGTGCTGGTAGGAGTTGAGAAACAGAGCGATAGCCTGCATACCCTATTTGAAAAGCCATCTATTCAGGTTTTATGGTATTTAAGAGAGTTTTTGTTTTGACAGTTAAAAATCAATAACCTTTCTCCAGCATCCATAACTGCCATTAATCAGTCCTTTCACGTTTATTATGGTTTATAATTGGTCTGCAGTTTGTCAGACACAGCGAAGACAGTAAGACCACCCTGATCTTACGAGCTACAGTTTGACTGGAATTCAGGCCAGGACAGGCACTCTGACCAAGTTTTAATTTGCACGCCAACATTTTATCACCAAATTTGTGTTAATTCCACCCCTCATATTAAACACTCCGATTGGGTGAGATAAAGGAAGGCAGTCCAATCGTTATTTAAGGAAGTTTAATTTATATGTATTAGCACCGCCTTTAAAACAAGCACTTTTGAGTCTTCTCCTGGTGAAAGAAAGGTTTAACAAAATAAAAACTTTTGAATTTCAAGGACTGATACTCGTAGTAAAGTCAAGCTGCAGCTTGTGAGATCGGGATGGTAGGAGGCTATGATATAGTACTGTAGGAATGTCTCGACTGCCCCCTGGAGGGTCAGACTGGTACTACAAAGATCAGGACGCTATCAGGAGGCTATGTTATTGTACCGTAGGAATGTCTCCACCTACTCCTGCCCCCTGGAGGGCCAGGCTGGTACTGGAGGAATGGGAGGATTGGGTGCGATGGCGAATATTCAGGGCCTGTTCCCACTTCTGCAGCGCCTCCTCAAATAGCTCCATACCTGAAGTGTAATGGTAAATGGACCACACACACACACACACACTTATATAGCGCTTCTCTCCAACACCCCCCCACCCACTCAAAGCACTTAACTGTATCACCTCACACACACACAGCGCATCTCCACTCAAAGCATTTATCACAGTATCACCTCACACCATTAGGACGCGATGCAAATATACAATATGCTGTCTGCAGCGCACATACAGCGGTCTGCCTCTGCGTTATTAGCCATTAGGTGAACAGGTCATTATCAGGCTTCTAATAGCCTTGAATCAGGCGTGTTGGAGCATTTTTTTTACATTTTATGATACAGGGGAGGCACTGCCTCCCCTGACCGCACGTCACAGACAGACAGACAGACAGACAGACAGACAGATAGACAGATAGACAGATATATAAACACATACACACACACACTATGTATGTATGTATGTATGTATGTATGTATGTATGTATGTATGTATGTATGTATGTATATGAGACACACACACCCATTATGTAGAGGTTTTCTGCGTTAGCGTCCTCCACGGTGCCTGGCTCCTCCACCACTGGCTCTCCCTCCCAAGGTGTGGGGAGGCTGGGTACCTGGTTAGGAGAGTGGGGGACCCGTACCTGTAACACACACACACACACGTATGTAGGAAGGTATATCAACACACACACGTAGGTAGGAAGGTATATAAAAACACACACACACGCATGTAGGAAGGTATATAAACACACACACACACACACACACACACGTATGTAGGTAGGTATATAAACAAACACACACGTATGTAGGTAGGTATATAAACACACACACGTAGGTAGGTATATAAACACACACACACACGTATGTAGGTAGGTATATAAACAAACACACACACACGTAGGTAGGTATATAAACACACACACAGGTATGTAGGTAGGTATATAAACAAACACACGTATGTAGGTAGGTATATAAACAAACACACACACGCGCACACACGTATGTAGGTAGGTATATAAGCACACACACGTATGTAGGAAGGTATATAAACACACACACGTATGTAGGTAGGTATATAAGCACACACACGTATGTAGGAAGGTATATAAACACACACACACGTATGTAGGTAGGTATATAAGCACACACACGTATGTAGGAAGGTATATAAACACACACACGTATGTAGGAAGGTATATAAGCACACACACGTATGTAGGAAGGTATATAAACACACACACGTATGTAGGTAGGTATATAAGCACACACACGTATGTAGGTAGGTATATAAACGCACACACACGTATGTAGGAAGGTATATAAAACACACACACAAGCATGCAAGTATACACACACAGCTACACACGTGCACACACACACACAGTGAGGGGAGGAGACACGAGAGGAGGAAAGGCCCCGGTGTTAAACCTACAGAAGTGAGGCTCTGTGAGGAGCTGGACTGTTTACTGGGAGCCAGAGAGGAGATGCCACTCATGGTGTCGTTGCTACGGGTGCTGGGACTCATCACCTGTCGCCCAGAAAACGGACCTGCAACACACACGCACACACACGCGCGCGCACACACACACACACACACACACACACACACACACGCACACAATGTCATGGTGTTAAAGTGTGTCCATATGTGTTTTCTGTTCCATAGCTTCATTAAATTACTTTAGTTTTACTTTACATTTATAAAAGGGCTACGGTTAAAAGCTTGACAGTATAACTTCTTTGGTATGCAATTCAAAATGAAAATGTGTGTTTGGTGTTTATATTCAATCAAACAAACATCCATTTACATAATAAAAAAAAGTATGTAATGAGTAAAAAGATTGTTTCTGAAAAACCACATATATGCCAGTTGAGTCAGTCAGTTACTTTTAAGATCAGAGACAATTTTACTGTTCTGAAAAATATTTAATAGACCACTGCACCAATTCCTCTGGTTTTAAATGTGTATTATGATGTAATATATGTATTTTTTATATTTATAGAATTGTTGTTTTACATTTACAGTACATTCGGTCAGAGGCGTTCACCTCTCTTGAGCGACAACGGCCTGCCAGACTTCACGAACATATCCGGCACGGCCACATTCTTCTGGCCGCCCTTCGCCTGTGTGAACTGCTTCCTCTTCCTGCCCCGCCTCTTGAGCTGGTGTGCCGTGAGGGCCAGCGCCACACTGCCCAGGGCTGTGGCAAACAGCACCCTCTTCAGGCCGGGAGACAGCCTGAGCTGGGAGAATATGGACTGGAGAGGGAGAGAGGAGGAGGAGGAGAGAGGGAAGGAGGGAGAGAGGGGGCGGGAAAGAGAGAGGGAGAGAGAGAGAAAGAGAGGGAGAGAGGGAGAGAAAGAGAAAGAGGGAAAGAAAGAGAGGGGGAGAGAGAGAGAGAGAGAGAGAGAGAGGGGTGGGGGAGAGACAGGGATTCACATTGAGAAAGAGAGAGTGGTAGAATTACAGAAAGAAAGATATAAAGAGAGAGAAAGAGTAGAGCGTTAGCTGGGCAAGAGAGAGAGGCAGGCTGTGATGGTACAAGCCAGCCAGACTCTAATTCTTCTCATTCAATTATTCATTAATTCATTCATTCGGTGAAACATGTGCCCTAACCTGCCACTTTTGGACAAAATGACACACCTCCACTTTCATTAAAGTCCACCTCCCCCCCCCCCCCCAACACACACACACACAAAAAAACATTGGTATTGGACTAATTGTTATTTTATATTATAGACCCAGAATTTCACAATCGGTGTATCCCTATTTTTGCACTTGTTTATTAATATACGGTATGTATGCATGTGTGTGTGTGTGTGTGTGCGTGTGTGTGTGTGTGTGTGTGTGTGTGTGTGTGTGTGTATTTATGTATGCACACACACATTATTAGTTTGCATTTTGTCATTACCTGCCCAAATGTGGAGTAGAGAAACACGGGTATCTCTGCCACGGTCATGGCCAGCGCCTTGGCAATAGACATCCCCTCTGTCTGGCGGAAGGTCATCTCAGTGAGGATCTCTCCGTGGGGTCCTCACATACGACTCCACGACGGCTGGCTCGCTCTCCGCTCCTGGACAAGCCAGCAATGGGCCCACAGCTGGGAACTCTGTCTTCATTCACTTCTCCAGTCTAATCTCATTTGATATAATCGAGGTCAACAAAGGTTCTCCGGGATCTCAAGGACAAGAACGTGATTTGGGAAAGGAACTTCTCTAAGGCGAAACTTTAGTGGGTGCGAAGATCCTCCTTGAACACGGCACAGTTTCTCAAACTGTAACCAAAAAGCACTGCATTAATGATAACACTAACACAAACACATTTAGTTTCTAGTCAATCTCAAACTCACATCTGTTGTAATTTCCAGCACAACTGCAGCAGTCATGGTCCAATGGCAACCATCTCAAATGAAAACCAGAATGTCCTACTACTACTAATACTAGTACTAAACAGAGGAATGCAGCAGTCGCCGCCTATCGCCTGGCTAGTGCCTAGTTTGGCCCACACCTACATTTTAGTGGTGTCACCTGGTTATGTACCTACTGTATGTTAATTATATTTAATTCGCAATCAATGCAGATCAGTAAACAATGATCATACTACATTCAAAAACGGTATCAGCCAATTAGATTTTTGTATGATTAATAAGAATGTACATTTCAATACATTTCTCTAAAAGTTACCAAGCAGCAATGATATAGAGAGCCATGCTAGGTAGCTAGCCATACAAATAGCTCAGCCTAACCAGACAAATTCACATCACCCAATGGTCTCAACATGCCGTCATGGAGCAGATGCAGACATTCATTTATACTGTTTGATAAAGGCGTCCAAACTTCATAACCGGTACATAATCCGCTCTACGGGCAAATAACTTTCACCATACCTGCATGTATGTACAGTATTGGAGAAGGGCATTCTTCTAATCACATTGAGAGCTCCCGCAACTCAACTCACACACTAGCATTTGGTTAGGGGCGGTACGTTATGGGAACTGAGATCGGAGTGTTCACCAACCAAAACGGCACAGATTCGTTTGAGACCAATCAAATACAATGTGAGAGTGACGAGGGAATTGAAACCCAATCAGATTAGAGACCAAAAGGCATCATCGTTGCGTTAGCAAAAGTCAGGATTGTTATGAGTCATAAACTATAGGTCAGTGGTCATAAACGATAATACAATATTATTTATTCGCTGCAATGTTATTATGTTATAGCACAAATATGTGAGTTTTCAACTTGTATTCCTCTATATAATCCAGTAAGGGAGGTTAATTATTTTCTACCAGGCAGGAGGAACACATAACTATTGCTTGGACTTTGACCACTAGGCTAATATAGTTGTTTTGTGCAAGCGAGATCATATTTATCAATGGAATAATCGTATGATAAGAAATTGCCATGTTCATCTTGCAAATCAAACAAAGATTCTTATCCATCCAATCATTGTAAAAAACAGATTATCTTAATATATCTTAATTAGTATGTATATTATTATATGACTATT
Organism: Speoplatyrhinus poulsoni; assembly: GCA_025447795.1. Lineage (NCBI taxonomy): Eukaryota > Metazoa > Chordata > Actinopteri > Percopsiformes > Amblyopsidae > Speoplatyrhinus > Speoplatyrhinus poulsoni. Next base: position 229 of record JAOEGT010110732.1, on the reverse strand, counting down.
GAAGTTGTGTGTGGTGCAAGGTTATTATAAATTTCCAATAGTTTAGGACTTAATGATAAAATCTGACAATTTAAATCGGCAGTTTAGAGCTCAGTCTCATCTTGCTTCTGGAAATAAACTACAGGTGTTGTGCCAAAAAGTGATTTCCTGACAAAGTGATTTTGCGCTCTCCCGCGGAAGGCTGAAATCACATTTTGGCAAGCTGAAATGTGCATTATGGCTCGTATTG
>JAOEGT010110721.1:0-12493 GCA_025447795.1 Speoplatyrhinus poulsoni | reverse complement strand
GTAAAACCCCCCCCCCCATACACACACACACACACACACAACAACTACCTCCGAGTTGAGTCATAAACAATTTGGCGCTACATCATTATAAAAGTGCTCAACACATGAGGGTGAAATCCAAGTATGGCATATATTGGTCAACTTCTATAAAAGATGATGCATTTTGCACTGAATGTGGATTTAATCTTTTGTCGTTTTTTGCAAGGTCCGTTACCTGAAAGGCCATGGAGTTAGCAAGAGCAAGGATGACTCGTAGAGGAAAGGAGGCCTTATAGGATCTATGGCTCCATAGTCTGTGTGCACCGGCAGTCACACCGAGACCACTTATAAGGAAGCACACAAGGGCTGAGGAAGAGACAGAGTGCAAGGATACGGGACCGTTAACATTTTTAGGGAAACCGTTAAAGTACATCTTACACCCATGAGAGAACACAGTTGGGGGATGTAGAGTTTCAGCTTGTTCTCTCCATTCTCAAAGTCTCTCTTTCTGATGAGGGATATGACAGTGGACGCATGCAGATATGACCTCTAACATTTGTTATTCTTAAACTGCTGGATGTGTTTCTATGTGAAGTCAGAATTGGCTTGAGAAATGTGGGCATGCATCTAGCAAAGGACAGTCTGTTGCTGTGCCATGCAGCTCACAATGGGATGTCTATGGGAATAGTGATTGTGCATTGTCTTCCCCAGTGAAATAATATGCAGTTCAGAATTGCCAAGAAGGGAAATATATGCCAGGGACACAGTGGAAACAGGATTTGGACTGTTGAGTAATTCAAGTTATGTCATGCCTCTACATAGCCTATTGCCAGATATTTGTAAATCAAATGCTTTTTAAATTTAAGGCTGAAGATACATCTGTAAAGCAACATTGAACAAGGAAAATACACTCTCCAAAACACACAATTAAATGAATAGAGAAACTGTGTCAATAGGCTTGAGAAAGAACATTTGGCCTATTCCAAAATAAATTACCGGTACTTATAGGCTACTGTAGAATACGGTAGGGCCAACTGACAACTGTCATGCAGAATGTAGCCTATTTTGTAAACATTAAAGTAGAGCAAAGCATTTAGCTAGATTAGAAGTTATATGGTGTGAAACGAGTGTAAAGTTCTGCGTAGGCTATCCAACTGTGTAGTATACTTACTCCAGGCCAGGGTGAAGACAGATGCGGAAGGGATGAGCACCAGTCCATACAACGCTCCGGCGTGTAAAAGGGACATAAGTATAACGTTTCGCCAAACCACTTTCATTGGTGGCTTAGGGCCTTCTTTTTCTTTATAAGTATCATCAAAAACATCTTCTATTGTGGACGTTTCTGTTAGGACATGTCCATTCTGCTGCTTGCCGTTGCAATTCCTCGTCTCTGTTTCAGTCATTTTGAAACGCGATTCTGTAATACGCAGCAAGATATGTTGTTAGGCGCAATACCAAACTCCACCACGCACTCAGACCAGCAAACATCATAATACTGCGCGGGGGAATGCCCTATTTAGCCTACACATGGCTGACTATGTACGTATGCCGGTCGGGTAAACTGGTCAAAATGCACATTAAATACAATGTAATATATTATTGTATCTGACAATAGTGTATTTGTCTACTCACCCTATGTGATGTGTGCCCAAATATAACAGCCGGTGAAGTCAGTCCCAGTGATACAATACTTGCGTATGACAGTGATGTTGTTTCTGACTCTGTGTTGCGTCGTCGTTTTAAAGCAACTGGTCGCAGACTCGGCTGTTCATTGGCTCTCTGCTTCTCTGATGTTCGCTGATATAGCCAACATGAAATTTGGGGTTTACAGGTTCATATTTTAATCGTCAGGCTCATTTAATATTTGATAATGGATGGTACTTTCCTAAGAACTGCGCAACTTGTTTGATTTAACCTAGATTATTATGTCAAAGGTGTGTCATTGCTTTGCCTTTTACGTGACTCAGACCCCGTGCTGCTCATAATTTAAATAAGTAATTATTTCACGTAGAAACAATTATAGAGTTGAAAGGGTGCTATTTATGTAAACTATAGCCTATACATATCTAGGCTATTGTGAAATCATCTCAATATTTCTACATATTGACATGTATAGCACTATTGGCTACATATTTCTATATTTGCCTAAGTATTTACTTAGCATCAACAATCCAATATAACTGTTAATTTTATATTAAATCATCAACATTCTTGGGGATTCCGTTTATTTTAGCATATATGATCATACTGTGGTCTCACAATAACAGTTAACAGCTAACAGTCACATTAACCTTTGAAAAAGTAGGTATACATAGCAAAACAAACAATAACATTTTGTTTTTCACACCATTTTTGATTTTCAACTTTCAAATAGAATTTCAGTGTCATTTTATCCAAAACACATGGCACGTGCCATCAAAATTATGACACTTAGGGTTAGTAAAGCATACTGAACAGGAAATGCAACTTCCTAAATTGTTCACTAGCTCATCATGGCTACAAGGAAATCCCTGGGGCCTGAACAAACAAATTAAGCAGACACCTTTATTAAAAGCATCTTACAGTGCAGTGCAGTGCAGTAGTTTGTGTTAAACATGGCACGCGAGGTTATACGGCATCTTGGTTAAAGATGCATAGGTGGGCCAGGCACACAGAACCTACATCGCCTATCCATCTATAGGACTACATCAATTACAGACAAATGTAAACAATTCATATCTACCAAACTTGAACACACCACATTGTAATTATTAGTATTGTACTACATTCTGTATATTGTATTTCCAGAATTGTGCAAAACAGAAAAGAAGTTGAATCTTATCAATTTATATAATCTAAATCAGTAATTCTGATAAACATGTTTACCATTTGTATTGCTGTGTAGCAATATCTGAATATAGTGTATTCTAATCAAGAGATTATGTTTTAGTATTCATGTTAATATTTGTTTTTTGTACAGATGTTATCTAAAATGAATGCAGCACTCAATTTCTGTCCATAAAGTCTAAAACTTAATCTTCAAGGATCAATGACGACAAGCATGACACATATGTTTAATCTTTAGTGCTCAAATTCATGCACAATTGGTAAAATATTTACTGACTGGAATCAGATAAAAATGATTATAATCTTTTTATTTATCAGTTTAGGTTGTGGTTTTATGCTGACATGACTTACTGTTAAACTGTCTGACTGGTTAGAACCTGTCTAAACTATTGATATGGGTTTTGTACATGTATCCCATTGACATTTCATTGAAATTTCATTCATTTCCAACAGCATGTCAACTGTTCCATCTGCTTAGCCTGTCATGACCTTGATGGTGGTTGGTGGTTAGTCGAGACATGGTCCCAATCTACCTATTACTTCACTCAAGAGAACATTTTTTTTTACCCTGTTGCAATGAATGATGACATATCAAGTACAATAACCTCTCTGACACAAAACCTGGCTGTCATTGTGTATGTATAGTCATTATCTCTAAACTTTAGTAAACTGCAGTAAAAATCTTGGCATATCGTTGCAACACCGACAACTGTTGACTGCATGTGAAAATTCAAATAGCACCATCTACTGTATGAATATAGCCGCTGCAGGATTGACAATGCTGCAATGTCAAACCAGTTGTAGCTGTCAATTAAACACTATATTAGAAGATATACTGTATATCAGAACAATAAAATAATCTTCTACCTCTCAAAAAGTAGCACCAATTCACAATGTGGAGTATGTGGGAACATATCCACAGGCACCGCCATACTAAGGGCAAATGGCTCCCCTGTGAGTTTCTTCTGTGAGTCTGGAGGACAACACAGCTCCTTGAAGTTCCTCATGGCCTCTCCTTCTGGCTTACAGGAAATATAGACAAGCCTGCGAATATCACGTTCGTTCCGGAGTGCCCGAACCACGCGGTAATGCAGGCCAGCTCGGGCTGGGTTCACCACCACTGTACACCGTTCTCCTGAGGAGCTGAGCTGGGGCATGAGCCCTGGAAGAATCACCTCTGCTTTTCCTGGGAGAAACTCACAGTTTACCACGCCATTTAATGCTGCGTTGTGTCTGGCATCGTCCACTGCTTGTTCAATGAGCTCTATGCCGATTACCCTCTCCACTCTGGAAGACATGGTAATGCCAATAGCTCCTGTGCCACAGCATATATCTAGGAAGGTGCCACCGCCACCCTTGGAGTTTGGGAAGCACAGGTCTCTCACCGTGCTATAAAGTACCTCAGCACCTGCTTGGTTCACCTGAAAGAAGGCATCAGCGGAGATGCGAAATTTGTACCCCAGTACCTGTGGTTGATAAAACATTTTTTTAATTAATGTTGTTACAGTTTTGCCAGTCAGGCTAGTTACTTGTGCTGCTAACCTACGACAAGTCAAGTTTATTCATAGCCCTACATTACATTACAGTCTCAAAAGGGCTGCACTGGCCCACAAATCACATGGAAACAAATGACACCCCTGGCCATAACATAGGCCTACTTGTCCCCTCTACCTCCTGAAAAGTATGGTCATTATCTTTGTAGTAGTACTTGTACATTTACTCTAGTTTGGGGTTTTGGCATTCAATACTTTCACTTTGATAGCTTTGGTCTGACATTATAAATTACCTCCTCGTGTATATGAGGCTGGCCAAACAGGAGCTGGTAAGGGGAGTCCTCATGACTACAGCGAGTCATAGAGGTCTCTTGAAAGTACAACGAATCAAGCTGACAGACTTCTCCAGGACCCCGAGTGAAGTAATCCACTAGCGCAGTTTTATGGACTGCTATTTCTGCTGCGCTGAGCCTCTGTGGATGGAAGAACACGATAGCCATGGTTCTGCCCCCTGTATTGGTCCTCACTGTAATCTCTCTCCAGTGACCAGTGGGGAAGAGGAGACAAGGCTCCAGGGGAGACAAGCGAAGGAAGTCCTGATAGCACCTGGCTACAAGTTTGTGTTTCTCTGGCATGTTGAGGAGGTGGTCTCCATTGACACACGTGATGTTGTTTTGCCTGCATGTGCCTACATAAAAGCCAACAGTCTTTGGATTGCCATCCACACCTATGTTGACAGAGAATGTTGACTTGTTGCGATAGCCATCCCTGGCTGGTGATGGTAGAATGGGAAGAACAGGGAACTGAGGAGATAGGTTACTGTAATGGGATGGCTGGAGCTGGGAGGACATTCCCATTGAGAGCTGGACAGAGAAATTAGACAGTATCATTTCCATGCGCTTTTGTTTTAGATCAAGTTGTTTTTCATAGCTCAGTCTCCATAGAGGGGTAACTACATCAGCAAGTTGTTCTTCCCACGACATATTGTTATTAACAGGAGCCTTATTGTACTTCCTCCTTTGTTTCTTTGGTTGCAGTTTGAATTTCTTAGTTGAAACAACATCCTTGGCTGATGAACACATATAAGATTTGGCTAGAAAACGTTTAATCTCGCGTTTACCATCTAAAGCTAGTTTAAAGGCTAAACCTGCCATATTAAAGTACATTGAAGAAATTGATTTCAGCATGGTATCTATAGGCTATATGAATGAAAGCTTGCAATTATACTTAGACTTAATTTATTATATTGCGTACGTTACATAGGTCAAACGAGTTGGTGTTTAATAATGCCATAATTACCGTACATGTGCGATTCATAGCTGCGACGTATTTTTCCAGAGACTATCTTTTCAATGTCGTCATTTTCTTGCGTCAAGAGACAAGTAAACAGTTCCGCTGTTACCGTGATGGATTCAAACAAGGACGAAGCTGAGCGATGCATAAAAATTTCTTTAAATGCACTCAGCAATAACCAACCTGACAAAGCCAGAAGGTTTCTGGAAAAGGCACAGCGCTTGTTTCCAACAGACCGGGCAAAAAGTACGTCGTGACAATGTTTATTCAACCTATGGTTTTTATTTATGTCTGTGGGCCACCACAGCGAAGCCAAATGAGCTAATGTTAGCATATGGAGGTTTGGTAACAGATCAACGCTGACACTGGTATTTGTAGTTTTATTTAGCTGTTCCATGCTGCATTTCTTTGTCGTTTATAGTTATTGAATATAGTATCTATATCAGCACTCATAGATTGACCTGAGTTGTCGTGTTTACGTTATTATTTAGCTAATACTTCCTTAGCATTTAGCATTTAGCAGCTGCATTGCTAGGCCATACGGAGAACATCAAATGTGTCAGCTAATTAAATTAAACCTATTTACGGTCCCCGTTATTTTGTAGGGTTGCTGGAGTCTTTAGCACATAATGGAAAGCCACCAGAAGAAACGGATGGTCCTTTAAACGGAGATGGGCCCAGAAAGCGACGCAGCCAAGATGATGAGACTTTCGTATCAAGCGAGGGTTCCGCAACCACAGGCAAACCATATACTACAGAGCAGCTGGATGCAGTCAAAAAGTTAGTAAATCTGTGAATGCTGTGCATCTTCACCCAATCATCAATAAGCTTGTCGGCTGTTGTACCCAACATGTTACTGTGATATTGCAGGTTTATCAAATTATGTTATCTTACCTTCTACACACACAGCTACCACAGTATGTTGAAGTTTGTTTTTATGTATAGACCTAACTATTCAACAATTTCCTAAAATATATTTTCACCTGAAGGATCAAGAGCAGTAAAGATTACTACCAAATTCTGGGTGTTGAAAAGAATGCCTCGGAGGAGGATCTTAAAAAAGCTTACAGAAAACTGGCTCTGAAATTTCACCCAGATAAAAACCAAGCACCTGGAGCAACGGAGGCATTTAAAGGTAACGTCTCATTCACGATTGTTGTGTGGAAATCAGTAGCTTTGTGAGCCCAAGCTTATTACTAATCTTAACTAACTGCTCTTTTATTTGTATTTATAGCCATTGGAAATGCTTATGCTGTACTGAGTAACGCAGACAAACGAAGACAATATGATCAGTATGGAGAGGAAAGGTCACACCCGACCAGACAACGGCACCACCGTCAGGAATTTGAAGCAGATATCTCGCCAGAGGACCTCTTCAACATGTTCTTTGGAGGAGGCTTTCCCTCAAGTGAGTACATGCTTGGTTTATATACAGTGTCCGTTGGTCTCCACTTTAATCTTATTCATCACGTGCTTTCTTTTCTTTAGGCAATGTTCATGTTTACAGAAATGGCCGAATGCACTTTGGCCAACAGAATAGGCAAGAAAGGAGAGAACCACAAAGAGAGGTCAGAAACATATGTAATGTGCTGTATTTTAATCCAGTTGGATTTGATTTGCATACAGTAATAAATGTGTCTTTATGTTGATGCATTCTCTCCTTGTCTGCACAGGGAGGCCTGGCTCTAGTTGTCCAGCTGATGCCCATCCTCATCCTCATAGTTGTTTCTGCTCTCAGTCAAATGATGGTTTCCCAACCCCCCTACAGCCTTAGCTATCGACCGTGGGTGTTTATCTGTTTGTCAAGATTTTTTAAAGACAAAGACAAAATGCATTATTAATCTGACTGTGTCTAAATGTTGCTTTGCCTACGTCAGGTCAGCTGGTCACATTCACAAGAGGCATACATCACCCCTGAAGGTGCCTTTCTATGTGGGAGAACGTTTTAATGAAGAATATTCTGGAAATAATCTAAGGAATGTTGAGAGAAGTGTGGAGGAAGACTATATTTCCAACCTCAGAAACAACTGTTGGAAAGAAAAGCAACAGAGTAAGTTATATGCTACATGAAAACACATTATTTTGTGAATTAATTGCCGGTAGGGTGGCTACAAAAAACTATTTTTAATTAATCAATCTTACGATTACGGCAATGATTAATAAAATATGAACAGGTAGTTTTAAAAAAAAAAAAAAAAAAGAATGTATGCAATACGATCTTCTTTCTGTAAAACAAGTTGAGCCCGAAGTGCATTTCCCCAATGTGTTTTTCTGAAAGACGCATTACCATATACACAGTAATTACATATTTATCTGTGTGTATTACATTCTGGGTAGGTGGCACTCACTACTGACAAGTGTTGAAGTTTTCAACCATGTGTTGCAAGGTAGCGAGTTTCATGTGCATATTGAGTTTCATGTGCGTAGTGTAGCAGCCCTGTTAACTGATCCAACAGTGCTTTTTGCGTCAACCATATTTATGGTGCATACATGTGTCTTGGGGTTGCAGTCGTTACTTAAGCAGTGTGCGTGTAGACTATGCAAAGGACATGAATACTAGTCCAGTTGTTGTTATCTCCGATATGTGATTGAGAAAATCACTGTTGCACAGCGTTACCTACCACACACTACCAACACTCCATATACAGAAGATAAAGAAACAAAAATATAAGATCAGCTATAACATTTATGTTACAATCTCAGCTATAACATTGATGTTACAGAATTCTTTCTATTTTTTACTTGCATACATTCAGTGAGGGAATTTTATTTTTATTTTGTATGTTTGCCCACTGACAAAGAAATAATAATAATAATATTTATTTATATAGCAGTTTTTCATACAGAATTGCAGTTCAGTGCCTTACATAGAGGGAATACTTGCACAGTTGTGCTTCTGTTGAACAAATGCAGAAATACAGAGAAACAACATGACTAAAAATGGTTAAAGGAATCAGATTCAAAAAATGAATTAAAGAAAAATTGCAACAGGTGCATAAAGGAATACAATAAAGATACATAACATGATACTGAAATGACATACGTTAATAAAAATTGTTAAAAGGAACAACAATTTGTAGAGCTGCAACTAATAAATAATTTGATGATTACGGCAATGATTAATTAATTTTTAACAGTTAGTTTTCCAAAATAAAATAAAATGTATGCAATACGTTCTTTCTCAGTCTATAATTTTAATGGTATATTTATTTGAACAGTGAGAGACAGAATAACAACAAAATAAAAGAGCACATTTCAAAATGGTTTCACATTGATTTGCATCGTAATGAGTATTCCACCCCTCTCAATCAGAAGGATTTCTGGCTCCCAGGTGTCTTTTATACAGGTAATGAGCTGAGATTAGGCGCACACTCAGGGAGTGCTCATAATCTCAGTTTGTTACCTGTATAAAAGACACCTGCCCACAGAAGCAATCAATAGATCAGTCAGATTCCAAAATTCTCCACCATGGCCAATACCAAAGAGCTGTCCAAGGATGTCAGGGAACATCTGAATGATTCAGATGAGAGATGGGTGAAAGTGTTGTCATCAGATTAATCCAAAATTGAGCTCTTTGGCATCAACTCAACTCGCTGTGTTTGGAGGAGGTGGAATGCTGCCTATGACCCCAAGAACACTAACCCCACCGTCACACATGGAGGTGGAAATATTATGCTTTGGGGGTGATTTTCTGTTAAGGGGACAGGACAACTTCACTGCATCAAAGGCCCATGTACCATCAAATATTTGGTGAGAACCTCCTTCCTTCAACCAGATAATTGAAAATAGCTTGTGGATGGGTATTCCAGCATGACAATGACCCAAAACGCACAGTCAAGGAAACAAAGGAATGGCTCAAGAAGAAGCACATTATGGTTCTGGAGTGGCCTAGCCACTGTAGACTGTCTCCAAACCTTAATTCCATAGAAAATATGTGGAGGGAGCTGAAGGGTCGAGTTGCCAAACGTCAGCCTCGAAACCTTAATGACTTGGAGAAGGTCTGCAAAGAAGAGGAACAAAATCCTTCCTGGGATGTGTGCAAACCTGGTGGCCAACTACAAGAAGCCTTTGACCTCTGTGATTGCCAACAAGGGTTTTGCCACCAAGTACTAAGTCATGTTTTGCAGGTCAAATACTTTTTTCCCACTCATGAAGATGCAAATCAATTCATACAATTTTTGACATGTTTTTCAGGATTTTTTTTGTTATTTGTAATTCAGTCTCACTGTTCAAATGAACCTACCATTACAATTATATACTGATCATTTATTTGTCAGTGGGCCAGCCACCGTACAAAATCAGAAGGGTACATTTTTTTTCTCATTGTATATGTATGTATATTAATTACGGCCTTATGAATGTGATCTAGGGAAACTTCATTCATTCAAAAATTAATACATTTGTATTATATATTACAAGACTGTCTGCAATTGCTGAAGAATCGTATTGGCATAGTTTTCATTCCCGTTATTGTCATAAAAGTTAATCTTATCTGTCCTGATTTCCAGAGGAAGGTTTACTGTATCGAGCCCGTTATTTTGGAGATTCTGAGTTGTACCAAAGGGCACAGAGAATGGGAACCCCTAGCTGTTCGAGATTGTCGGAAATTCAGGTTGTACTACACGGCTAACGGGTGAGTTGCTGCTATCAGCATCAACATGGTAAATTCCATTCTATACATACAACATGGAGCCTTCCAGTGAATAAATCTTTTTGTAGGCCAGTCCAGAAGTAATTTTTACCATGGGCAGATTCACAATGCATTTTGATATTCAGATAGGCTAGTTGTCATATGCCAACCAATAATATAGAATAATAAAGAGAAATTACCTATACAACATTTTTGGCTGTCTTATTTATTAATCGTTTTTGAACAAACATTTTTTAGAAGAAATAATAAAATGTGCATATTGTATTTTAATAGTAAAAAGGAATATAAACTGCAAAACTGTCATAACTGAAAATGTGAGTTTTAAGAATGTTATAGGTTAGCATTGGGACAGTGTTGTTAGTGTATATGTGTATATGAATACAAATCAAAATAATGGATTCCATATGTATCACTGCTGAAAGCATTTTTGGTGTTTCCTTTCTTCAGGTTCTATGGCACTTGAATCGAATTAGAAGAAATCCGTTGGAGAATATTACTGCAGCTATACCAAGAGAATAAGAAATGCCTTACATGGTAGGCACAGATCTCATCAGGGATCCTCTCTGCTTACTGTAGATTGACTTCCTGTAGAACTGTGAGGGAACCTTGAGTCAACTGCTGATATTGTCCTACACTTGTGTCTTCAGGACTATGAGAGCCAAGGTGATGTCATGGTTGAAGGCTAAAGCATAGCTCTTTTTGAATGGTAGGGCTGAACAAAGCTGCTAGGTTTTTGCTTACTCTACCCCAGTCACTATTTTCCTTAATATTTTGAGAAACCTTATGGCTTTCTCAGACATCTGAGCCACTTACAATAGTGTAATTTTTATAGTTCAATGTAAATATATATTTACTTTTAACAGTGCAGGGTTTAAATAGAGTAAAGCTAATATCAGTTAATATAATTGAATGTTTTTTTTTTTTTTTCTGTGGATATGCTTGTAGCCTGTTGAATTATGAGTGTAAAATCATTGCACAAAAGTAAAACCATATTTATTAAATTAATCCTGTTTAAAAATTGTATAACAATTTGTTTGAAATAAATTTCTTCTATGACTGACCATATCTGTAACTTTTCTTGTGTGTGAAAATATACAAGGCACAAGGAATGTAAGAAAAATATTTTATTGAAATGAATCAATATTAAACGTCTGTATCCAGACAAAACGTAATACCTGGTTCAATCAGTTATTTTTTTTACCAGTATGCAATAACTGTGGAGTAGCTGCCATTGAAGTACCACAGAGAACATGTATGATGTACATGTTATGGTGCAAGCATACAATGATAAAAAAATGTCAATATACTTTACTTCCAATCGTAAAAATGCTTTTATGACCCATCATAATATACAACACTGCTACAGTGGTGCTGTCTGAGACGGCCGTTATACATGTCCATGTAAACAAAGTGCAACAGGATCCCATGGTCAGCAGCACTCTTCGACCAGTAGGTCCCCTGAACAGTACAGTTTCCTTTTAATGGCCCGGAAGCCAGTGCTAAGTTTCAGTGCATGGTTCTGTCTTCCATTGCCAGTCGTCGTATGTGGGGTCTTGCTTCCCTTGAAGAGTTTCCTAACCTTGGGCCATAGTCCTCCAGTCTCAGGCCTCAGTGCCAGTGTTATGTGGAAGGTAGGGACAACACTGGGATCAACTGCAAGTTGATCCACACGGCACAAATCTCCATGGTGGTTTTGCTCGACACACAGGTCTATGATCGCCCCCCGGAGGCCACATGGCTCACTCACAGCCAGATGAAGGAGCTCTTGTCGTATGTTTTCCAGTAGACATTTGGTTAGGATCAACTTGGAGCAGCCCAGGCCTTGTTGCGATGGGTCTTGTAGAATAAGGGCTATTGTTTCCACAACTTCTGAAGCCAGCCTCTCCTCACAGGGGTCACAGAAGACACTGCTCTCAAACTCTGACATGGAGTCCCCTGACAAAGACCCTATAAAACATAAAGTAACATCCATGTTGATCAATTACACATAGTTCAGTTGGTCATTATATCATAAAAGACATCATGAATTCAAGTAGGTCAAGTAGGATACATTTTGTAAATACTTTTATATTATTTTATTAAATGAGTTTGTCTTTCCCATGACTTGGCCTAAACCAGGGGTAGGCAACCCTGGTCCTAGAGAGCCGCAGCCCTGCATGCTTTAGATGTCTCCCTGCTCCAACACACCTGATTCTAATGAATGGGTCGTTGTCAGGCTTCTAACACACACACTTCTAACTTTGTTCATTAG
>JAOEGT010110710.1:0-12493 GCA_025447795.1 Speoplatyrhinus poulsoni | reverse complement strand
TATATACACACACACACTGTATGTACATTGATAATAGCTGATGGTATTATGGTTGTATTGTTGTGGATAATAATGGTGTCTTTAACTAGACCATCGTCTCTGCTGTTGTCGTCCATCCAGGGTCCGTTCATCTTCTTCTTCCGCATTGTGTTCAACGAGGAGGCTAGGAATGCCATGAAGTACTGCTGTGGCCGCAAGCGGCCCGATCACATGCTCAAGACCAAGTCTGTGAGTGCTTCACCATGACGCTCATGTACAGTCCTCCGTTATCTGCAGCCACGTGTTGGGAGCACACACGATGCCCTGACATACATGGTTTAACTCTTTAAAGGAAAGCAACACATTCTTATATCCATAATCATGATCGTTATTATATGGGACAATTCAAGACAAGGAAATATAAAGTATTTCACTCAGACCACCCCTGCATCATCGTCCACATATTGTGTCTACACGTCACAAAACGTATATCTTTACTAAGAAGCCAAACCGTAGATTCAGATTTCACTTTGACAGTTGACAGTTGTCATTGAGTCACAGTTGTGGAAAAATATAGAGAACAAAACGTAGTTTAGCACCTGACCCATATAGTGCAAAGAAGCAGCATAGCGCTCTCTCTCTCTCGCTCTCTCTCTCTCTCTCTCTCTCTCTCATTGGTTCTTTATATACCTACAGGTATATAAATGCACCACCAACTACATGGATGGGCGGCTGTATCATGTTCCATTTGGAGACTCCAGCGCGTCTCTCAACGGCACCATGCAAAGTGGCAAGAGCCAGCAGAGCTACGTCCCATTTGTTCTGAGGTACAGCAAGCTTGGTGGGGACAATTCCAGCAGTTTCCTTAACCAGGACACTGGAAGAGCATGTGCTTGGGGTTGAACCCAGTGTGGTTTGGACCATCTATTTCAGTGGCATAAATGTACTCGCACACCAAGGGAGTGCACCTTTGAATAGAAAGAAGAATAATAATGCACGCTGTTCTCGTGTATTCCAGGGATGACGGGCTGACCAACAGCCAGGCCCACATCCCTCTGAGCGACCATGGCTCTCTCTTCCATGAAACCAAGGAGCATTTGGAAGGTATGTGCTTGAGCTTGCTATCAGTCACTCACTGTAACCGCAGTGGCTTATGGGAAACTGAGTCATTGTGTGTGTGTGTGTGTAGACCGAGACAGTGACTCAGACAGCGACCTGTCTATGGAGGATGACCAGAGTGGTTCCTATGCCTCCACACACTCCTCTGACAGTGAAGAGGAGGGGCCCTACAACCCACAGGAATGCTGGGAAAGCTTGGTCTCTAGTGCAGCCAAGAGGCCGCACCCACACGGTATGTGACTCTCCTAACATTAGTATATCATAATAGTTTTGCACCATCATGTTTAATCCACTGTGTGTGTGTGTCTCAGAGGACGACCCAGGGAAGCCATATTGGCCTGTGGAGATCTTGGCTCCAGCAGCAGAGGGCCTTGCAGCGGCAGACAGACTGAAGGCGGAGGCTCAGGCTAATCCTGACCTGGGCCTCCGAGAACACAGGGCCGCTTCAGATGAGAGGGGAAGTAGGGACAAGGACCCCACCATGATACTGCTGCCTAGCCTAAACATAAATACCCATCCTAAGGGTGAGCAGGCTAGACCACTAGACCACTGGTTTGCTTCATATAACGGTGTCAACCCTGTGTTAAGCCTCCTGTTATTAACCCTCCAGTTTCATGTGTGTCACACTTCATTATTGTGTAGGAATAGGATTTTCTCTCCAATCACCACGAAAGCCAATTGATGAGAGAAATTGAAGTAGCAAAAGTAACACACACCCAATGCAGTGTCTGTGTTATTGAGGACCTGCTAAATTATGCCCCTTGTGGCCAAACATAAAAATGCACTACATCTACTAAAGTAGGAACCAGTATTTTAAAAAGATAAAAGGTTTGGGCTGACTTTTAAAGGCAGGGTCTGTAATCTTCGAGAACGCTTGCTAACTTCGAGCTTTACGGAGTCAGAGTATCAGAAAAAAAGTTTAGCACAGATAATTGTAAACTAGCGAATTGCAAGGAGATATTTGGTGAATTTGTCAAAATTCACTTCACTAGGTATAGTGAATGAGGCAGTTGACTAGTTCACTTATATTCTGGGATATATTAATCTGCCTTGTAGTGTTTCTAGAAAGATCCAAATACTCTCCCCTGAAAGAATAACGTTCTAAACAAGAGTCAGTATAGAATCACGTGTCATTTTGATGGTTCACCTCCCAGGAATCCTGAAGAAGAAGCAGCTCTCCCCTATCGCTGAGAGAAACGGGGTGACGCGTGTCCACAACGAGCTCTCGGACGACACGCCGGCCCCCACATCGCCCCGCTGCTCCTCCTCCTCCAGCGACAGCCGAGCGGGCCCGGCTAAGCCCCGCCTTCCCGACCATCTCAACGGAGTTGCCATGAGCATCAAGGCAGTGACAGTGGATGGGGACTCGTCGGGATCAGAGTACGTACCAGGCGATGTTTGACATCGCAATAGACATGTCTCTAATGTTATTCTTGAAAGAGACATCGTTCAACAGAGAATAAGGGGGTGTGGGTTTAGCGAAAGGTCACTGCACTGAACGCCTTACACAAGATCTAAAAGCAGCTGTAGTGTCCCTTGACCACCTCTAGGTGAGCAGCAGTTAAGAGCTGTAATAGTAATAAGCATTATCCATCATTCTTAACAGAGACGCTGTTGTGAGATTTAATAACTCATACATTTATTTGACTGGGAAAAGATACGTTAGCTGTTGGGCTGGTAAGTAAACAGAGCAATGTAGATGAACATTGGTACAGAACCAACATAAATGCATTTCCATTGCATTCTGATCCCTCTGGTGAAATCAGTACTTCCTATGGGGGGCTAAACAGAAAAACTGTACTGTAATATTTGATATTATAAAGCATATGATAGTTTACTAATACACCCTCTCTCGCCACTTATCATAGATTTGTATTCTTTAATTTCTTTCGCTGAAACGGCGAGCCTTGTCCACACACCAGGGTGGCTGTGTTCAGCTTGTCTCATCACATTGCATCTCTCATCCTCACGACCGATGCGTGTGCATGGCGCTGTGACTCATTGACGCTCATTAACATTAGTCTGTTGTGTTTGTCCACTAAATCTTCCCCCACTATAACCCCTCCCCCTTCCTCAACTGCCATCCCGTATTCCCAGCAGCCGCCGAAACACTTCCATGTGACCCAGCTGACCCAGTGGTGGGGATGGGGGGTGTCTTTGCAGGTCATAGAGCCCAGCATACTCCTCTCCGGCAAATGACAGCAGACTCTACTGGGACATGGGTGTTGGACATTCCATAACATGGAGAGCGATGGAATTCCCCCTCATAATCGACACAGCTCTCTAAAGGATTCTTTGTGACTGTTCTCATCAGTGTGAGAGAGAGAGCTAGAGAGCTCACACGAGTGCTAAACCCTCAGGAGACTGCACTGGCCCAGGCTCAAACACATTGATCAAACAAGTCTCACTCTCCCTTTTTTAAAGACGGTTTCTCCTCGTTTGTTTACATACTTGAAGCAATGCACTTTTTTATTGACACTGCCTTCCAATATTTGCTGGTAGTCACCTTTTGTGTATGTTTATTTCTTGTTCAAGGATATATTATACACTTTTTTTTTTTTTTTAGAAGGCTATAGAACAATGGACTATTATGTATCAATCATTCATGTGTATAATTTCAAACATTCAGGGAAGTTCTTCATGAGTAACTAGTTTATAATGTCAAAGTTTACTTGCATTTACCAATGTAGAGGCATTAAGGGACAGTGTCAGTATATGGTCAGTGTAAGACAAACCCAACTGTACCTGGTTGTTAAGCAGGGGTAGAGCACGGTGTTAGCCTATGAGCTCGAAGGGGAGTAGAGTGCTAGCCGGTGTGGAAGCTATATTAGAGTGGCCTATGTCATCAAGTGTGGGAGGGGCATGCATTTGATTTTGCAAACCAAAATGTTTCCAGACCCTGACTTCAAACACAAGCGTACAGTTGGAGTGTCTTTAACAGAGGAAAAGATCAGCTCTTCTTCAAGACCGCCAGTCTGAGTAGAATCGCGCTGGGGACGAAGACTTCAGCGTTGAACTGAATTAGAGACAATGAGGATGACTGACATGCTCTTTAAGCTATATCTCATTTATGAAGGATATTTCCCATGGCAGTGGTTGTGCTTGCTGGACATTTGTAAAGATGAGAGAAGGCCTTCCTGGCCCCATCTCTTCCACAAGGGGGAAGACCAAAATGTGCAGGACTCTAGACTTTTGATAAAACATGTTTTGTAAATCATTGGGATACATTTTTTATGGACTTCATGGAAGTGCTCTCATTTTCCAGTGTTTAATCTGAGGGATACATGCAGTCATTTGACTTAGCAATTGTATTTTATAGATTAGTAATTAAGCATTTGTCGTTTTGTACAGAACTAGTGAAAACCTTTCAAATGTGTGCCGTAGTAATTCATCAATTGCATTCCGATGTTACTGTACACACCTGCCTGTAAAATAATTAACATTTTTTAATCATGCAGCTGTACGTATATGCTTAAAAATATATAGCAAACAGGCCAATTCATCTTACTTTCAGAACATGTTTATTATTGTAAAGACACATTTTACTGTTAAACACTAATTTATGTGATTATTGCACATATCACTTCTATTGACCAATGACCATACCATGTTAATGTACAGTAATGTATTGCCATGCCACAAGTACCAATTTGATAGTGGGGAAGAATATTACACGGGTGACCAGGATTGCTATTTACCTTGTGTGCCAATCAATTTATGTTGCCATTTTAAACATTGATGGAGCTGACACTACTGAACAAGGGATTTAAATAGCAGCTACTCATTTAAACAATGTCTTTAATGTTAAGACACTGAGGATTACTGGAAAATGGCACTCCAGTTCCTTTTTATATTGAAAATGTAACTCCTGTTTTCTGGTCTCATTTATGTAAAAAGGGTTTAGCAATTACCTGATGTCAAGACTTAATACAGGGTAGTTTCTAGAAAATGGCTGCTATTTTTCTATGTGAAACTGCTTTGTGAATGGCCACCAAAATTCAGTGAATAAAAGTGGTTTTATTGGGTTCTTAACTACTTGCGCCATTTCATGACAGTATGTGGCAAAGCGGTAGTGAAATTAGTTATAACAATACTACCCCGAGCCCTATACATTAAATATAAATATTTATACACCAACATTGTTTAACTTCAGAGAAATTACTAAAATAAACCTCAATTACAATGCTGCAATGTAGTTTTATTTAAAAAAGTATTTAGATGCGTTCAATTTAAATACAATCTAAAAAAAAATATTTTTTCCAAATAGCTTTTACATAATACTGGAGTAGAATGGACTAACTAAAACCATTTGCATGTACACACAATCTGCAAGCATGCAGTGATAGCAAACCAACTAGGTGGAACACAGTAAGCCAGTTTGTATACAAACACAAAGCACAAATAAAACATGTATTTGTAGACTTGTTTCATACCAACATATAAATAATTGAACAGGTTGAGCATACTTTATTGGTCACCTCTTCTAGCTAGTTTTTTTTTTTTTTTCCTTTACATAAATACACAACACATAATCCACAGTAAATGAGTGTTTTGTTTCAGTTCGAGTCATCAAGGCTACTGCTTTTTTCATCTGAGCCACAATTACAGAGCCGTGCCATGATACTCTGCAGGCTGGGCTCTACAATACCGAGCAGGGGTCTCTGGGAAGGGTCCCCGTTCCAACAGGCCTCCATCAGCTGCCAGCATTCCGCATCAAAGCTGGGTAAGCGCTCTGGCCTGGCACCTGGAGGGAACATGGACACAACTAAAGTGTCTGGCAACCTATTCATCCAAAAGCCACAACAAACACATGCTGGCAGACCAGGAACACAAAGGCTATTGTTTCAAACATTCAAAGTGATATATTGGTTAACAAGGACTGCATTTTCCTTAGATTTGTTAGCATTTTAATCTAATGTCATGAGAATTACTATTTCACCTTTTTTAACATTGTTCCATAGCTGGTCCTTGCTAGAGCATTTCTCAAAGGCTTCTGGGAGTTTTACCGAACCAGTGCATATGTACCAGAAGAGAATTCCAAAGGCATAGACGTCAACAGAGTTATCATACTTTCCTGTGAGGAAAGAGGATTGATAATTCGTCAAAATGCAATGGATTGTGAGGTTAAAATTAGTATTTTTTAAAGGGCACCACCTGATACAAAAATCTAATCAAAACACACAGCAACATATGAAATGATTGAAAGGATGGCCCGCTTGAGATGTAGCATCTAATTTTCAAGGGGGGGTCCTATAGACGTCAACAAAAACATAACACAGATACACAGATTTGTGTCTTTGCAACTCAACTATTATACAAGACTAACTGAACCTATCCCATGGCCTATGACCAAGATAATCAATTACATCAGAAATAGAGCAATTATTTAACAACTGAACTGCATATGCCCTTATTGCACCTCTCTAAACATAACATATATACTGTAGCAATGTGTACTAGTAGCCTGTATGCAATATAAGAAAACCCAAGAACAAGTGTTTTTGGAACTGACCTGTGAACAGTTCTGGAGCCATGTGGATGGGGGTTCCAACAATGCTACCAGACATCATAGCCTCTGGTTTACAGAAGCCTAGGTCAGTGATCTTTGCCCGGTTTTGTTTGTCCAACTGGAGTAAAGACATCAGGAATGATTGGGAGAAGGAGTTCAAGCCATTAAGTGTGTGAATTGTGAACTCAACTCACGTGTTTAGTAGAACACACACTCATGTAAAACTAATACGATCCACATTTCTTTTAAGTTTGGTGTACTTACCAGAACATTCTTTAGCTTTATATCTCTATGCAAGAGGCCTTGACTGTGCAAGAAGCGGATCCCTTCCACCACATCCAGAGCAATGAGTAGTCTCTCCTTCAGTGATAAACCAGCCTAAGACACAAAACATAAGGATATTCAATTAAAACACACACTAACACACACACACACACACACACACACACACACTAAAATGCCAGATTTTTGTGATGTAAAATAATGAGACAAAGATAATTCATGTCAGAAATTTTTCCACTTTTAATGTGACCTATAATGTGAACAGTTCAATTGAAAAACAAACTCTGAGGGGGAAACATTTAAAATGAAAACCTTACAATAACCTGGTTGCAAAAGTGTGCACACCCTTAAACTAATACTTTGTTGAAGCACCTTTTGATTTTATTACAGCACAATATTTTTGGGTAGGAGTTTATTAGAATGGCACATCTTGACGTGGCAATATGTTCCCACTCTTCTTTGCAAAAACGCTCTAAATCTGTCAGATTACGAAGACATCGCCTGTGCACAGCCATCTTCAGATCACCCCACAGATGTTCAATTGGATTCAGGTCTGGGCTCTGGCTGGGCCATTCCAAAACATGAATCTTCTTCTGGTGAAGCCATGCTTTTGTGGATTTGGATGTGTGCTTTGGTTCGTTGTCATGCTGAAAGGTGAACTTCCTCTTCAGCTTTCTAACGGACGCCTGAAGGTTTTGTGCCAAAATTGCCTGGTATATGGAACTGTTCATAATTTCCTTCACCCTGACTAAGGCCCCGGTTCCAGCTGAAGAAAAACAGCCTCAAAACATGATGCTGCCACCACCATGCACTGTGGGTATGGTGTTCTTTGGGTTATGTGCAGTGTTGGTTTTGCGCCAAACATACAATTTGGAATTATGGCCAAAAGTTCAACCTTTGTTTCAGACGATAACACATTTTCCCCACGTGCTTTTGGGGGACTTATTGTTTATTTTTGCAAACTTCAGCCAGGCTAGGATTTTTTTCTTTGTAAGAAAAGGCCGTCTTCCATCTTGCCACCCTACCCCATAGCCAATTCACATGAAGAATACGGGACATTGTTGTCACATGTAGCACACAGCCAATAGTTGCCAGAAATTCCTGCAGTTCGTTTAATGTTGCTGTATGCCACTTGGAAGCCTCCCTGACCAGTTTTCTTTATTTGTGATTAATCAGAGTCAGTTAATCAGTTTAAATGATGGCAGGGCAGATGTGTAATGACTTCTATATAACATGAGTTTGAATGTGATTGATTCATTCTGAACACAACCACATCCCAGGTTATCTTTGTCTAATTATTTTACATCACAAAAACCTGCCATTTTAATAGGGGGTGTAGACTTTTTATATCCACTGTATGTATGTACACTGAACAAAATTATAAACGCAACACTTGAGCTGAACTCAAATATCTAATACTTTCTCTATGTACACAAAAGGCCTATTTCTCTCAAATATTGTCCAAAAATCTGCCTAAATCTGTGTTTAGTGAGCACTTCTTATTTTCCGAGATAATTTATCCAGCTCACAGGTGTGGCACATCAAGATGCAGATCAGACAGCAAGAGTATTGCACAGGTGCGCCTTAGGATGGCCACAATAATATTTGTGTGTGTACATATTAAAATGAAACCATTTGAATTAGCGATCATCAACGATATTTGTGTTTTTCTTCTCAGGTAGACCTTCCAAGGTTTCCAGATAAAAGCTCTAAATGCTATAAATGCATGTGGTCAGAGCTACAGTACACCGCCAACCGTTGAGTGTGCGGCGCCTCTTCCGTGTAAACTTCGACAAGCATACATATTTTGATACCACGCCCGGCCTACTCATCGTGTTTTAATGTTTCCAGAAACAAGCGATAGTGTCTGGCCACTGGGAGGCAGGGCGATGTCAAGGAGGTTCCCCTGCAACACATACGTGTACTGGGGACTCTAAATGGGCTGTGCGCATGTGCGTGCATGAGATTTGTTCAGTTGCATGCTTTCATTTGGGATCCACCAATAATAGAATTAAATGGATGGTGTGTGTTCATGATATGATACAATGTGAGTAGGTCACACTACTGTATGCATTCTCTCTCTCCCTCCTAGGTCACCTTCAAGCCTGTATACAGGTCTCTGTGCAGTCGCTCCATAATGAGCAGCACAGCGATGCTGGAGCCTCCTCCGTAGGTATAATCAATGACAGAGCCGTGCAGATCCACCAGGCGATCGTGCTTAGGCAGGGACCTGGAGCAACAACAGGAGATGGAAAGAAACACAAATACATGCATTAAGCTTTCACTGTGGACAAATGGTGAGATTTTATTTCTTTAGGTGGCCACCAGGGGGCATCCCTTTATTTAATCCCTTTCAATTAATTATACTAAGCCTAAATCATTCTCAGGTGTATTTTGCATAAACATTCACATAACTAAAATAAATAAACCAGAATTATGACTCAAGCCTCAATTAAACGTGTAAATATAGAGGAGGCAGCACAATTGTTCTTATTAAGAGTAGCATATAAGCAAGAAAACACTCAAGTGAAGTCATAACTCAGCTTCTGTTTACTAAAGCAGCACAGTGCAGCATTATGTGCTCAATTACAACGCTTTGAAAAGACAGGGTGTGGCGCTTGAACCTGACACACCAGATGGCTTGTCATACAGAACCGTCCGACAAGTCGTCCTTGGAAACCTTTCTTCCTTTATTGGAAAAGGCCAGGCACTTTCCAAAAATACCTTGGAGGTAATTGGATGACCCGCCCGTCTATCAAGCACAGGCTGTTGCGCGTAGCTGCCTCTAGCCAAGTTCCTCGTAAGACGCTGGCTGACTGGTCCAAAGCTACGAGCACATAACTTGAAGCCTGGTCAGACGGACTCTTGCTTGATCGTAATCAAATAAACCCAGCGTCCTCGCAAGGTAAGTGGTGCTTGGGCCACATAATAACATGTACACGTCACATCAAATATAATAGAAGTGTCATGTCCAATAAGAAACGGACCGGTCCACTGCAGATGCTTCGGAACACGATGCGCTACCTCGTTAATGAGCAACACACAGATCCCTGGTTGTGTCTGAAGTATGTGCTGCTGTGCACAGATCTGGTTTCGTACCTGCGGCAGCAGGGCGTGACACACAGTGACTCAGAGGAAGAGACTGAGATCCCGCACCACAGCCCGTGAGCTGCCATCTCGTCGGCACGCCTCAGGACTTGCCTTGTGTAGTGAAACTCCAGCGCCAGGTCGTTCCAGTGTTTATCGTCCGGCGGCACTACAGATTTCAGGGCACAGGGGTAGTGCCCCCCCCAGCTGTCACACAGGTACACCACACCATACTGGCCCCGGCCCAGCTCGCGGCCCAGCTTTGGCTTGCCTGTGAACAGCGTTGTGCTTTATGAATGGTTTGTGGTGTCAGTCTAAACACAGGGAACCATTCTAATAAATACATTAAAAAAGATACATTAAATTAGCTGGAATATAGTGTCAGGAGTATTTTAATGGAATTCATGGCTTATGGCACTTTGTTGTGCTATATTTTGAAGGTCGTAGTTTATATCTATAGTCCCATTACAATAATGTCCTAAGCAGTCATGCTTAATAAAACCCCAATAGACGTGCGTGTGTGTGTGTGTGTGTGTGTGTGTGTGTGTGCGCACGGTCATCCACAGTGCTTCTGAGTGTCTCTCTCTCACCGTGCAGCAGCACATCCCACAAGGAGCGGCTCTCCAGGGAGAGGCGGGCCAGGCGAGGGGCGTGGTCCTTGCGCACACGCAGCCACAGGTCTTCAGTGCGCTCCAGTCGGCCTGTGTGGCCCTCCTCCAGCTGAAACACACACACACACACACACACACACACACACACACACACACACACAGCAGAGGTTAGAGCTGAACATGTCTACAGTGCTGCTTAATGCAGTGGGAGAAGGAGCACATTGTGTGCCATCAATACATTCAGCCTTAAGAAATATTTACATCCGCACATTTTTGTAGGGAACATTTATGGGCACAAATTTACCTTTCTTTGCATTGCAACACTCAAGTCAATGTTGTAGCCAAAGAGATTTTGACATAGCTTGTCAATGAAAGCAATCTTGCTTGTGATTACTCAACGTCTCCAGAGGGAATTCACTGCTGACAGCGGCACTTGTTAAAGTCTAGAGCGTATTGATTGGTCAGAGCACATTTACTGTGCACACAACCGTAGCATAAGTGGCGTGTCCACATACGTGTTTGCTCTTAATCGGATGACTTCATGGTGAATAGAGGTAAAGTATTTATTTTCTCAGGTATTATGAAAACTGTATATACACCATGCATATGGAATTTGCCTGGTCAGAAATGGAGGCTTTGGAATACTTCGGGCCTGCATCAATTAGACCAGTTCAGCTGATTAGGCCACCTCTAGGGGAAACTGACTAAATCAATATATTATAGAAGGTGTGCATTTGTGTGTAGTGCATTTTGAAGAAATGTCAACTCCCTGCACACTTTGGGCAATAACTTCCCGGTTTTAGAGGAAATGTGTCATCAGCAAGCACTTCATGTAACCTGGCAAACAGTTTGTTTCATAGAACCATCTGGAAAGTCTACAGAAACATTAAGAAAAGAGGCACTTTCGATAAATACTTGGCAGGTAACTTAATGACATATCTGTCTATCATGCTCTAACATTACACCTAAACAAACTATTTCGCAGCTGCCACTACCAAGCATGTGGACTTGAAACCTACATTTCATGAGCACTTTGCAGGCATGGAGTTTTGCACAATAAATCATTCAGGGTGAGTAGTGTAACACCCAGATAGTTCACTCTGTTTGCATAATAGAACTTGCTTTGCTGTGTGCCATTCTAGAAACTACTCTAGGTAGTAGTGCACACATTCAACTGCAAATGAAACTCAGGGCTGGAGTGAGGTCATAAGAATCCTCATATGTTTCACTTTCTTTTAAAAAGGTGAAAATAGAATAACTTCGGAATCATTTCCATGTATTTCATACTCAAAGTAAAATATATTTAAAGTTTCAGTCAACTTTAAATATATATTCATTATATATGCATTCTATATTCAATGTATGTTCATTACTACATGCCTGTTTGATGTGTATCCACCATTTTTTGGCTGCAGAAATGTAAAAACACTATTAAACTAAAAATAGCAATGAGATAAACATTTAAAATACATAAACATCTAAATTATTTTAGTAGTTTGTATTTGTATTGTGATTTGTATTGTGAACAGGCTTGGCTGTGTGCTAGCAGGCACCTCTAATTTAAATAAATGCAAAGAAGCATTCACACTCAAATCTACAGTATGCAAACATCTTTTTAATACTCAAGCTTTCAGTCAGCTACCTGTGGAATGCCTTGAAGAAGATCTCTGAAGAATAGATATGAGTGTGAAGAATATGCTTCTTTGCATTTATAATTTTGTATACATTTATTTATATTATTAAAGGCGGGAGTGTGTCAGAAGACCCTTATGCAAGATAATCTAAGAGGAGAGGTTACCCTGCCCGGAGGAAGCCCGGGGCCCCCGTCTAGAGCCAGGCCCAGAGGGAGGGCTCGTTGGCGAGCGCCTGGTGGCTGGGTTTGCCACGGAGCCCAGCCGGGCACAGC